>VXBX01004843.1:271710-351902 GCA_013400415.1 Scytalopus superciliaris | reverse complement strand
CGCGGGGGCCGCTGCTGCGGGAGAGCCGGGCCGGGAGCCCCCCGGAGCCAGGGGGAGCCCCCCGGAGCCGGGAACCCCTCAGAGCAGGAGCCCCTCAGGGCCGGGAGCCCCTCAGAGTCCCCTCAGAGCCCCCTCAGGGCCGGGAGCGCTCGGGGTCGGGCAGCCCTGGGCAGGGTCCCGGGTGGGAGCACCGCCTGTCGCTGCCGGCACGGTGGGCAGGTTTGTCGCGGGGCTTGTGAAGCCAAAGCAAGGTGTTGAAACTGACCAGGGGCGCACCCCGGCGTGCGCCGTGTGTTTGTTTTTCTTTTTGTTTGTAAACATTGTCTGTTGGTACACTGAGAGAGGAAACTTACAAACATTCTCCCTTTGACTATTTTCCTTGATGTTTCATTGAGTGCCTGTGAGGTGCAACGTCTGTTTTGTTGAGTGCCTGATGGAATAAAGTGAGTTTGGATGAAACAAGGTAGTACTAATTTGGGAGATGCACTTCGGTCTACTTAATGTAAATCAACAAGTGTCTGACCCTAAAAATAAGTGGGACAATGGATCTTGCACTGGACTCAATACTAATGAGGAATATTGTTACCAAACACTGATCCCAGTTCTACTTGTTTTAATATGTGCTTGCGTTGTGTCATTTTTTTTTTGTAGAGTTGGGTTCAATTCTGACAATTAAGGGCTTGCTTGAGTAAATGCCAACTAATGTGCAAAACTTGTTCATTAGATTAAGTCCTTCTGTAGTTGGTAGTTGTCATGCTGAAAGTAAATATTATGATATAAACAATTAATTTGGTTCAGTAAGCGTCACTAAAGTAAGCAGGAACTGATATTTGTCAATCATATTAAGTTTTAATATCACAATTCTACATATTAAATTAAAATCAATATTTAATGGAAGGTTATTAAATTAATATTATTTAGCTTCCAGGATACCATGCTGTGCATGATAACGGAGAGTTTCACGCTGTGCACTCACAGCTAGAGTTAGTGAGCGGTTTTGCAGACGGGGGAAAGATACAGACAGCCTGTTTTGACTTGGGCTTGGTTTGCCATTCTCCCATCTGCCCCTCCAAGCTACTCACTGAAGGAGCAGCCCTGACTGCTTGGAGGGCAGTGCTGAAACCACTGAATTATAGCAGAGCCTGGTGCCTCTTTTGCACCAACCCTTTTCTGTTTTCTGTTTCCACCTGCCTGCAGCTGAAGCCACAGAAAGATGTGGCTGCAGGAGGTACAGTGTGCACGAACTGCTGAGCAGCCTCAGAGTAGGGCTTCACCACTGTTCTCCTGTGACCACGTTGGGAATTGAGGGAGCCTTACGGGATTATGGAAGAAACAGATAAAGAGGCAAAGAAGAGCCAAGTGTGTTGTCTCTATGCATCTCTGTGCATCTGGCACAATGAAAGTTGATGTGCAGTGTGGTCCTCAGACTCTCCTCAGCACAGATTGATGGTCTGACGGAAGGATGAGGTAACATGTTGGTTTCCTCAAGTGAACCAACATTTCCTTCTGCAAGGCTGAGGTTACAGAGCATCATTTCACTCCTCGTCTGGGCGGTTGGAACAGATCTGAGCTGAAAGACAAACTCTCTGGCTGTTAATGATCCTCCCACATTCTCTTGCGTGAGCGTTGTCAGACGTAGTGGTGCATGGGTGAAGTCAAAATGAGGAGTTTTTGAGCTTTGAGGAGAAGAGACCTTTGATCTGTAGCACAGTGCTGCATTTGCTCTACCACGGACAGCAGAAGGTAGAGCCTTGATTTGTGCTGTTGTTTTTTAAAGTCAAAATTTGCTCCTTTTGCTATTTTTTGTTTTATTAATTGCACATCAGTCCAGAGAAACAGTCAAAATCTGTAGCAAAATTATTTTAATCCAACTGTTTTCTCTTGGGGGCAGATCCTCAGCTGGAGTAACACATAAGTAGCCCTATTAGTGTTGGTGAAGCTGTGCTGCCTTGTGCCAGTTGACTTTCTGATCCACAGTGTTAGGGGAGCACAATGGAGAGATTAACTTGTTAAGCATCTTTAATGATGATTAGAAATTACAATATGATTAAATTTTTATTAAGCAATTGTCTGGGGTTCTAATAACAGTTGATAATTTAGGCAGGACATTAACTTGCAGCTACCACAATACAAATACATGTGATTTTAGTCATATTCTAGATAGGGGAATGGGGATTAGCAGAGACAGAAAAGCTGGGTGTTCTGTAGCTCTGGATTTGAAAGTCTTTCAGTGTGGGATCTCCTGGTACAGAACCGTGCACTGCTCTGCAGCAGCATCTTCTCTCTTGCATTAGATGCAAATTTATTTATCTGTGTTCCCACTGATCTTTTTTAAATGTAGAGTTTGAGTAGTTCATGGGAGTGGGAGCAGTTGGCAGCCTGTCCAGGATGGGCCTCACGGGAACTGCAATATCAGGGACCAAATTGTGGTGAGAGTAAGGCCACCTCTGTGGGCTCCCTGGGCTGTGTTATATCTAAACTCAGTTCTTCTTGGTGAAGGTGTTTGTCCCCAGCTGCAGCTGGTCATCACTCTGACAGAAGTGGGGGGCTCTGTGAGATAGGCTTCTTCCTCTTCTGCGTACTTAGCCTTGGGAGCGGATCTGGTTAGAAGTACTTTGTTCGTTTGTCGTAATCTGGATGACTAACTGGAGTGTGAAACACAATACAGGTGTGTGGGAAGCTCATCTGCATTGGCACAAAGCATCAGAGTTAATTTATTTCCTCCTGAAATAAGATTGGCATATTAAATGGGATTTAAGAACAAAAAAAATTGAGGAGGTGTAACAAGCATTTCATAAATTACTGCTTGCAGCAAAGTAACTTAGTGCCATGTCTGTTTTAAATGTATGTATTTTTGGAATGCAAACTTTGTCCATAATTGTTGCTACTTTGGGGTCAAATTTTGGCTAACTTGTGTGTAGTATGTGATGTGGTAGTTCTTGTATTAGCTAAGTTAGGTTGAAAACACAAAAGTCTTAATGAATTTAGGATTTTGTTTTCCTGAGATGGTACTTGGCCTTGGGTGATGAGTTCCAGTCTGGCTCAGTCTGATGTGTGAACAGCAACTTTCTGCTGTGGTCAGGTGATGTGAAATGAACTGTTTGTATCCTTTCAGCTCTTTCTGGTGAGGTATCCCTATTTATTGCCAAAATAAATAAACTCAAAAGTCATGTCAGGAGAAATAATGATATTTTAGAGTTTATCTTTAGTTACCTGATTTCTTTTTAAGCAGAGAACCCCAATTCCAAAGGTATGGAGAACAACATGGTCTCAAAAGGACATGTCTTGAGGTAGTGGGTCATGAAACAAAGGAGTTGCTAGGGCTTAAGACATTACTATTACAACCCCAGCAGCTCATGAGGGGTACTTCTAGCCAATGGCTCATGAAGGATATGAAAAAACCGGAGTTGTAACCTGAAGAAAGGTGATTAAATAACCTCTTTTTACTTTCCATTTGTAATGAGTTAAATTTTATGCCATATCAGTGAAAGCTTGTAACTCAGCCCTACATGTGAGGTCATTTTAGGCAAGTTCATTGGGTTCTCGGAGTTGGTTTTGTTTTGTATTTGCTTGTTTGACTTGGGAGTTAAGTTGGAGACAAATCATTCTCCTGTTTCAGCTGGACATTCTGAGAACCAAATCATTTGTTACCCAGTTTTGCATTTGCACTCAAGTTATTGAGGTATTTAGTGCTGTGGATGAATTTTCTTGATGCTGCCCATTCCATATTCCCATAAGGAGCTCGCTTTCCAAAGCTGACAGTCTCGCCATTCTTTTCTTCAGCTTTCATACAGCTTTGAAATTGATCACTAAAACAGAAGAGCTACTTTGTTTTAGATTCAAAATTGTTCAACAAAACAGTAAAAAAGTTGTGTTTTATTGTTGCAGCTCTGTCCTTCATTGCAATATAGACTATCCATAAACTAAAAGATCAATTTAACAGCGTCCTGGGCAGTAAATGGAGGGTTCCAATGATGGTGGTTGTAATGAGCTCTGATGTTTCTGGGATGCAAAAAAAGTAGTCTTCTTTCTAAAACAAAATTGAGGAAAAGAGGTCTCAAAAACAGAACACTCTTTTGCTAATGGGAGTTTGCAGATGTTTTTGTTCCCTTGTTTTCATAGTCTTTGTACTGCAGAACTGGTCCTTAATTCCAGTCAAACTGTGGTATGAGCTGCTAGTGCCTCTTGAATTGTTCTGTGATGATGTTTTGTCCTTCAGGACTATGTACTGAACAGTAACTGTCACTGAAGAAATGTCATTTTTTTGGTAATTCTAACATATAGGTATAGGTCATACAAAAGATTTCATTCTGGGATATCTCTTCTATCACAGAATAGTTACTTAAAATTTGCAGATGTAGCCTGTGGTTAGTTCCAAATATTTTTTCCAAGTAGAATAATGTTTCCCCATGCCTCTAATAAAAAGGGAAAACAAAACAGATATTGCTGATTTCTGTAATACCATATGGTGTTGCTGATTTTTCTCACCAGCAAGGAAAATTGCATTAGAGATTAGGTAGCTAAAGAAAAAAAAAAAAATAGCCTTTTCTAAGTAGGCAAAATAACCCTGTTGATGTAGTGATTATTGTTATTAAGAGGACAGAAATGGGTCTGTCATTATGAAGATGTATTCAGAGATTATGCTTAAATGGTTGTGAAGATCAGATATGTGTGTCGTTTAGAGTAATTTGGAGGGGCTTACAGCTTCATAACTGACAAGCAAGAATGGAAAATGCGTTAATTCAGTGCTACCTGCAGGAATTACAACGTTACTAAAATATGCAGGAGCAAAGGGAAAGAGGAGTCTTGAGTTTAAGAGATGGGAACTCAGATCTCGGGTCTTGTAGATCTGTGGCAGATTTTTCAATCTATCTATAGCAAAGTGTCTTTGGCTGGCCAGCAGTGCTTAGGGATGGATGAATCAGCTCGGGATGAGCTGTTCTGTCTGGCCAGCTCTGTGGAGTGCAGAGATGCTGCCTTGGATGCAGAAGCATGCAGACACCAACCCGAGCTACAGTCTTTTCTGACTGCAAGAGTGTTCCTAATAAAGGTTATGGGGGAAAGAAGTCTTCAAAGGCAGAGGTCTTACCTCACTATTCTGTGACGTAATTTGCGCAGAAAATTAGATTTGCTGGACGATACAGGCAAAAATTTTGACATTCCAGAAGTCGTGGGTGGGCGCTTGCTGTATAAACCATTGGTACAGTTTACTTCTTGCTAACAGTATTTTCTTTGTTCAGCTATAAAGCATTTCCTGTCACCCCATCTGCATCAATCATTCTGTCAAGTGAGGAAACGAAAAATTTTGTGAAGTTGCCTTTGTACATTTTAGTTACCTTCTGATTATAATCCTAATAAGATAGACGCACATTGTTAGCGAAGCAAAAACTTCAAAAAAATTAATCATTCTTTGCCTTCCATTGTTTAAAATAAAAATACACGTGAAAATTACTGGATTGAATAAGTCCAGATGGACCAAATACCCACTTTTTGGCTGTTCCAGACAGAACTGCTTTGTCACAAAATGTTACGGGATTCCAGCAAAATCTGGCCTTAAAGTGCAGAAATTACGTAGCTTGAAACTAGAATAAGGAACAGAGAATTTTTTAACAAGCGCTGATTCAAACTTAATTTGGATAGTCAAAATTTCAAACAGATCTCAGTTTTATTGTTTACATGGATTTATATCTGTACTCATGCAATCAGCAAAGAGTTAGAAGCTGTTTTCAAGATAAATGTAATTTCCTATTTATTTTTTTTTTTGGTACCCGAGGCACGCTGGTCTTCCTTGAGCAAAGCCATCTGCACAGGGAGAAAGAGAAATCCTTTGTTTTGGATACTCTACATATTGATGAATGTTTTTAAACTTTCTGCTTCCTCTCTTTTTTTGTCAGCTTTTATTTCCATTTTGCTTGTCTCTAGTATTTCTGTCTTGTGGTTTCAATCCTGCTTTTCACACTTAGGTGCCTCTACCTTTCTCACAACTCCGTAAGTACCATATTTTCTCTGTGGAGCTGTGCCGAGCTTTGTATTGACTTCTCACTTAGTGTTGTTTTAATGTAAATGAATCCTGGCATTGTACTGGTGCTGCTCCCAAATCTTTCAACAGCTTATAAATTCAGATTCCATTCTGTAGGGAGCATCTGAAGTCCCCCTTAGAGAAAAGTGGTACTTTTCTGTAATAAGTTAGCAACTGTGCTGCCTTCCTTGTAACTCAGCAGGTACCGTAAGGTTTAATCAGTTGGCTCAAATTAGGAGCCTCTATTAGCTTGCATCTGCCCTAGATAGATGTGTATATGTTGCTGTTTTGTTCAAGGACAGCTCATAATACTCATTTCAAATGCCTAGATTTGGGCTGCTGCAGGTTTTTCTCATCTGAATGTCGACTGCATGTGACAAATAGAATAATATAAAATAATTATAATTTTTTCTCTAATCAAGGAAAAGGGGTGTTGAATTGTTTAATTACTGGCTTTGCCAGCATGCAGATGGAAAGGCTTTTCAGGTAAGTTGCTCATACAAAATGCCTGAAATGGATAGTAATTAACAACTGGCTCTTCATTGGTATGTTAATTACGCTGCCATTTGTCCTGGTGCCTGTCGTTCTTTAAATGTTCAGTTACACTGAACTGAAGCGTTCACTTCCTGGCAAACACAGAATGTATCAGAACAGTTTGACTCTCAGATATATGCAAATATTTTATGGGAAGAGGCATGCCAGTAAATCACTGAGCTGCAAAGAACAAAAACACTGCATATTTGTATTCTTCAGAGGTAAAAGCAAAACCTGCTTCTGAGGAACATGCAGGCCTGATTTTGAAAAATGGGCTCTAGTTGTTTCCCAGTAACAATCCAGAACACAATTCCGTGCAAGTAGGTCATTTTAGAGGCTTGTTACTGCTGGCTTTTTTTATTACTAAAGGTAGGTGGACATCTGGGTGCTGTTAAATGACCTTGAAATGCATGTATTTTAAAACTAATTATTTTGAATGCAAGGAGAATTAAAGCAACTTAAGAATAGATTACAAATGTTATTCAACTTAGAGTTTAATTCTTTAGAGAATGCAGATTGTCATCTGTTTCTTGGACTGTGATTTGCAAAGTACATCCCCAGTCTTCACATTCGATAAATAACAGGCTGCATCTGCTGTGCCTCCGAGTCTTTCAGTAATGTCCTGGAGAGGGCAGGCTGCTGAAGTTATGTGGCTGACCAGCATGTGAGTATGAGTCTAGTTAGTGTTTTAATTTGCTAAGCTTCTGCCAGATGCAAAGTGGTTAATCTGCCCAAGGCACGGTGACCCTCAGCAGGTGGCAGAAGTCAACCCCTGAAATGAGGTGCTGATTGTAACAGTAGCTTTGGGAAGTGGATTATAGTAATAAAATTAGCTGTAAAATGGCACTAGCTACCGCGTGTCACTGCCCTCTGAGTCATGTTTCATCTTTTAACCGACAAAAAATTGTGTTGCCGTTGGTTCTGCAGAGCCAGCATGGCCATGAATGAGCTGGATTTTCATTGTGTTGTGTCCAGTGATGTTGCCAGCAAAGTTCCCTAGCTCAATTTTGAGTTCAGCTTTAAAGACTTTAAAGTAGTGTTAGCTAGAAAAGCTTGGTTTGAAGTGCTAAATTCTCGTGCTCCCAAGCCACTGAGAGGCAGCTCATGTAGCATCAGTCTGCGAAGGCTTCCCTGTGAGAGAATTTGGGAAGAGAGAGGCCAGTCTGATGACTACTCCTGTGTTCATGCCATAGTGTGCGGGGACACCAATGGTTTTCTCAGATTTAGTTGTAGATTTAAAATGCATTTTTAAGAGATCTCCTGGCTTTCTGCATATAGCTGTCTCATGCTGAAAATGCTCCGCACTTTCTGCAATGAGTAGTGGTTTGACCAGGAAAAAACAAGGCTGTGTAATGAAAACTTCCCTTTATTCAAATGAGATTTTCAGTGGCCTTAGCAGTACAATGGCAAATTACTGGAGCTATGTAAAGATTTAAGGGTTTCTGGGGTTAAAAGTTCCTCTGCTATTTTTTTTCATTTTCATCTAAAATAAGCAATATTTCTAAAAATAAAAAAAGAAAAAGAAAAAAAAGAAGTTTAATTTGCTGTGCAATCAGGTTTGTGGGAACAGCAATTGCATCTTAGTTGCAGAGTATTTCTGCTTACCAGGGAAAGTTTGAAGTATGCGTTTTCACTGTTGAAATTAAAGTAAATGAACCATTGCTAAGAAAAGTACAGAAGTATTTTCAAACTCTTTTATGAGGACTGGAAAATAAGAATACTTTCTGGCTTAAAAAGGTGTGCTCAGGTCCTAATATTTATTCTTCAGGTCCTTTCTTGCTGACATCTTTGCAGACCAGAGTTTGTGTGAAAATAGCTTTGGGGGTATTCAGCCCTTCAGTGGCTGTGGATCCCAGTTTAGATGGCAGGGGTGTCTGTCTGCATGGCAGGAGGGTTGATGCCTCCTCCCCACTGGATTCTGACCATCCGTGATCCTGAACAGGCACAAGGTGTTAAGAACATGTTCTGTTCTCCTGGCTCTCTTATCACAGTGATGATCTCCAGCAGAGGGGACAGGGAACTGCTGAAACTAGCAGTGTGCTAAGTGAAGGTTTACAGTCTTCCCCAAGTGCCACATGTTGAGGCCTACAGAATCTAAATTTTCCAATTCCGAAACAAGTCCCTAAAAATGTTTAATGTTTCTGTTGGCTCCCCACCATCTATGAGTTAAGATTGGTCCAGGTGAAGCTCTTTCTCTGGAACTAGATTCTCACTAAGAACAAAACTTTCTAGATCAGGCTTGTGCTACATGGAACAACTATCCAAAACTAGCCCATTTTAGAATTAACTACAACATTTCCATTATGGATACGTAGAGAATAAGACACAGAGAATTTTCTTCATTATTTGATGGTGGTAGTCACTGTGAAGTACTTGGGTGTATATGGATCTTTGGGTTCCTTGTAGTTTATTCATTCTTGAGACTTGGTTCTTGAATGATCACAGCTGTTTGGTTGTTTTTCTTCTAAATTAAACCAAGGATTTCTGGACTTTCTGTGCTCTTGGATGTCTTCCTGACACACCAAGTGTACCTGTGCCTTTCTGAGATGTAGTAGTCTTATTTTCAAATATATCTTGATACTCTTTCACTCATCAGATAAGCTAACATTGTAAGTTTCCAAATTGTTTCCTGACTTGAGACTTAATATTTACTTATTTTCATCAGTGTCCTCCTTCTGCTTCAGAACCCTTTGGCTCTGAACTGTAAATGGGACTGAGGCTTGTCATAATCTTTAACATTTTAGTGAAAACTGCCAGTGTCATTATCTTTGCTCTCCAAACTTTTCCCTTTTGTTACTTGTGTTTCTCCCTCCAGGTGCCACACGTTTTTAAAAAAGGAGGAATGTAAATATATAAGTAATGCTTGAGGTTAGACAGCTGTAGGATGGCACTGTAAAATGAAATCTTACCGCTGGTGTACAAGTGCTGAATTAAAAGATGGGTGGTTTTACTTGTTGGCATTTTGGTTGAGTAGAATCAGTTGAAGATGTGTGAGTGGGTGGAAAGAACATTAACGTGAAGTTCATGCTGAATTATATTTTGCTTGAGGAAAACTATTCATTAGTCTCATAGCTGGCACATGCCTCTTTATTCCTTCTCTAAAGTAGTATCTGACGACTTAGATGAAAAGGTTGATATGACATTAAGGAATTGGTTCTGCCTCATCTGCTGATGATGTGAGAAACCCTTTCTGCCCTTGGCAGAACTGAAAAAGACAGAGGCAGCATGCCAGGCCTCACTTTGCTCTAGGAAGGGCATACATGTGGTAAATGGTTCAGGGTATGAGGAGTCTTGGCTCAATCTCTGAGTGTTACATGTGGGGATTAATGAGTTTGTGTCAGAGTTCAGCTTCAGAGCTCCTTGTGTCTCCACCTAAGCCCCTCTGTTGATACTGATTTCTCAAGATGATCTTAAGGACAAAATGTTCTTTCATCATTGCTAAATTTAAAATGGATGTGGTGGTTATGAATAAGAATTTCGAAGACCAATAAATTGTCACTGTGCAGGAAAGTTCTTGGCTGTTACAAACTGGCTGCCTATTTCGTGTACATCACTGAGTGTCTCATGTCTGAGAACTGACCAGGGGAAAAAAGGCAGGCAGAGGACACGGTTCAGGTTTACTACAGGCTTCCCCTACTGAGCCTCTGACAAGTAGTATTCCCATGCCACAGTTAAGTCATGTGATTTTTTTTGTTTTTATTTCTCTTATGTCCAGTTTGCATGTCCAGTTGATAAGACTGTGTATTCTAGGATGCTTTTTTCATGCGTGCCTGTTATAAAATGACATATTTGTAGCAGAGTGTGAAGTGCCTATCCTGGAGCAAGCAAAGAATTTATTTTTTTCATTGTGATCTCCTAATTGATAATGTTTTAATAATAGACTTTTATTGCAACCACATTTCTGTTGGATTAGCAGAAATTTTTTCTCTGTTTGGGAAGGAGCAGAGATAAAAAAGCAGAATATATAGCATCTTTCTTGCACGAAACAGCAGTTACTATTTATTCCAGGCACATGAATAACCATTAATTTGTATTTTCTTTACAGAGCAGATATAATACTTGGATAATGTGCTTTTTAAGTGCCTTAACAGAATATACATGTGATGGATAGTTATTTCAGTGCTGAACCAGCAATGATCCACCTGGCTTTAAAGTATTAATGTAGGTTTTGCAACTTATTTCTTGTTGTCTTGACTTATGGTTGCTTTTGACACTTAATTTGCCTTTGAAAATGCATTAGCTTGTTCACATCCAGTTACAGTTTGTATTAAGATTGAGAGCAAAATATACATTGCTTCATATACCAAAGAAGTGATCAAACTAGGTGAAAAATGCAGTACACTGAGTGAAAATTCTGAGATAGTTTTCAAGTGTTCATTGTGCATTTGCAAGTTGAATTTAAAAAGCAGGAAAATGCATTATATGGGGGTATTTGGTTAGTGGGTTAACTCAAACTACTCTTTAAATCAAGTCAATGAGCTGTCACTGGAAGTAAATATATTTTCAGAAATCAAATCATGATTTTTTCTAATGCTGGAAAGTAATGATAAAGTATTTGTAGTGGTTTCTTGGTAAATGCATTTGGCTGCCACCAGTTGTTTGCTTTGTTGCGTAGAGTCCCTGTAGTAGCTGGAACCTGATCACCAGGTTTGGAATTCAGACTAATCTTGTGTGTCCTGTGTACTTGCCTGTGCTGCTCTTCAGTCAGCAAACAGCAAAGCAAAAACCTTAGTTTGGTCAATATTTACAGACAAATAATAAGCTTGTTTTTTGACAAACATCCAGTTTGTTTACAATGAGGCTTTTTTCAGTATCATTCTTCACTTCTGTATTTGATATAGCCACAGAGCTGTCTGTATACTTTTGGGAACAAGTGGCTTGTAATGGATGTCAAATCATGTTTAATATGAATATAGTGACATGGAAAAATAATGCTTTGTTGTTATATGCATCCTTTGTTTGGTAGTTCACTGGTAGAACATCCAGTGAATTCTTGTATTCTGTAATTCTGAAAACACAGTAAGAGCCTGGCCATTACTGATTGTTTATTGAAAGTCTGGCAGGACCCACCTGGAAACAGCATTTTCCGTCTTATTTTAAAATTGGTAATTTTAGAAAACAAAATATGAAATCCAGTGTTATAAAAGCTGTTCAGGAAATAGCTCTATGAAGAAATTAATCATAAAAAAATTTGAAAAATTCATGACAGATTTTAGAGTGTGTAGCAATGCTAAAGTAAATAAGGAATCTTAGAGTTATGCGGCAGAGCATAGCATTTTGTATTTTCTATATGACATAATGTTGGTGTGTGCTCTTTGGAGCATTTGCAGGAATGAANGTTTTTTTTTTTTTTATTTACAAATATGAAAGATACAACATGTGAAATGACCCAAAAGGCAGGATGTTATTTAGTGAAGTGACGGGACAGTGAAAAGCAGAAAAGTTACAAAGACCTTTATTTGTAAATTATATTTTTTTTGCTTGCAGAGAAATTCGTGGTTTGGGAAACCCATCTGCAAAGACAAGGGTGGCTGCTAATGTGGGTAGGTGAATCAGAATAGTTAGGACTTCCGAAGATGTTCTGAAAGTTGCCCTTGGTGGGAGGTTAAACTGAACACGTCCACATCGCTGAGAGGTGCCGGATGAACATTGTGGGAAGACTGGTGTGCTCTTTCCAGGTGCCTTTTTGAGGTTCAGTTCAATTTGAATCTGAAATTTTCTTATCCCCAGCCCTTTTCCATGGTCTGAAGGGTGGACTGTAGCGTTTCATGAACTGAGCCTGGAGTGTGGAGAAGTGATGGCTGAGAGTAGTAGATTACACAAGCAGCCTGTTTATTTGTGCATCTCATTTGAGTCATACAAGGTTTTTGATCCTCCTTTCTGCTATGGAAGAGTGGGATTGTCTTTTTTCTCCCATTTTTAGGGGAAAAAATATTAATCAGAAAATCTCCTTTGACCTATGGGCACTTCAGTCAGGGTTAAAGTGAACTGAATATTTACTGTGCTCAGGCTGTTTCTGAGGTGGAGTTAAATGTGGGGTTTTTTCCTCCTGCAGTTTTTAGCCATAGAATGCTGCATTAGAAATCGTGAGGAAAGGAAAAAACACTAAACCACACCCTATTTTTAGAACATGTTTTGTGATGATTTTCTTTTTAAGGTGTTTCACATAAATATTCTTAGTAATGGATTAGGGTGTGGAAACACCTGAAAGCCAATTAATTATCGTAACATCAAATAAGCATCATTTGCTTGTTGATCAAGCAGAACCAAAGTCATTAATGCTATCGATAGAATGCTGTTTAATGAAAACAATAGCATTCTGATTACCCAACAGTGCCCAAGGACACTGTAAATATACTGATAATTAAGTATTTGGTGATGCAAGTTGCTGTTCTGAATGGAATTTAAAATTAACATACCCTTCTGAGGCACACTTAAAAAATCTTTGTAATAAGTAATAAAGGCATTTGAAGGACATGAGTAAGTAATTTTCAGTGAATAATTTAAATCAGAGTGGTCTGCATTTTACATCTTTGTAGTTGGGCTGTGTTGTTCCTGAGCTTTCTGCTGCTTCTGCATTTCTGGGTAGAGAGAAAAAGTAAAATCATTGAGGGAAGACATTGGATTCCTGGGAAAGTTAGGCTGTGCTGGATCTTCATTTGGTTAAGATCTGGTTTGATCAATGTTGTAGACAGATTTATTATTAATTAGGTTTACTTATTTGCCTATTTACAGCTGTTGAGTAAGTTTTACGTAGCTGTTAGGAGTTTAGAGCACAGTCGCCTCGTTATGATGTAAACTGGAGAAATACACTATAGTTCTTGGTGTTGTTTTTTTTTTTACTTGTGTATATCATTGAAAGTATTTTAATAGCAGTTTCAAAACAGTTTCCATAAACTGGCAGTTGAATTTGTACATGAACAAAATAGATTTGTGATCAATCACTGATACTGTTTGAAATCTAAACCAGCTTCTATTGCTGGAAAATAATTGCTAGATAGACAGTAAAAAGCCAGACTTAGTGATAGAAAATCATAGAAATGTTATTTTAAAATAAATAGTTTGAATATGAATGAATGAAAATGAATCCTTAAATGATAACATAATACAGATAAACTATCAAGAATTTACTATTGTTATTTATTTATCATAAAACAGTTACAGAGGAATTTATAAAAGGAAATTTGCTTGCAATCATTTTTTGACAATTACAGAACAGGGAAAGGAAACAATGAGTTTGGGGAAGGACAGATAGCAGTGATGGTATAAAACAATCAGTGATCTAGGGCAAGGGCACACTATGGAAATTTTTTTATTTGGTTGTTATTAAAATAAATTAATAGTGGTAATTGGTTAATTTCTTATTTTTCTTACTTTTGTAGAAGAAACACACTTAAGGAATATTGCTCATGATGTAAAAACATGCTGTTCTATCCTGAAAGTAGAATTTTTTAAGTGCAGCCTGTCCTTTCCAGCACTGGCCAAAAGCAGGTGCTTGAAGGAGTGCACGATCAGAATAAGCATGTGTGGTGCCTCCCCTGGGATCCATCCCACCCTCCACCCATGTGACTCAGAAGCTTCTTGAGACAGCCATGACATCTGATGTAGAGCTCAGTGGATTTGTTTTCCACAGTTTTGGGCAGGTGCTACAAAAACCCATGTAATTTTCTAGCATCAACAGGTTCCCATTGCAGGGAATTCGGGACATCCAGAGGTAGTTGTGGCTGGTCAGGAAGGTTTGGCAAAAATAATAAGGATGTGGGAAGATAAAAAGAATGACAAGGGGGAAGTTGTGGGACAGTCTGACTGTAGCTGAAACAGTTTCACGTTGTCCTTGAGGAGTGGACTGTCTTGGGGTGCCCCTCAAGAGGGGACAAGCAATGCAGTGGGAGGAGTCCTGGTTTACTCTTCTCTTTTATATGTGTGGTCATGAGTGTGGCCAGCAAGGGACGTGACAGTGTGCAAGGCAGGGAATGAGGAGTGGTTGGATGAGAGGGTTTTTCTTTCTGTGTAGACAGAAGTCCAGTCTCAGTGAATCTTAGGAATGCACAGGCAGATGTGACAGAACACATCCATAACTGGAGTCACAGCAAAGCTGAGGTTACAGTGGTGTGGGTTGGTTTTTTTTAACTTGCACTTAAACAAGTTGAGAGTTACCGGGTTGGCTCTTTGTTGTTTACTGAGCAACAAATTCTACCAGGCCCTTATGACCATCAGTGATAATCTCATGGGGTAGGGCCATGTGCAGGTGTGTTGCCTAATTCAGTATTATTGTGCCTGGCTTTTGTGTAGCTTCAGCTGGTCTTGCAGCTTCCACTTCACCTCCTGATGTTTTACTGGATGAAATACACCAAGTGTTCTGTTTCAAAAAGGGGAAAAAAATGTCCTGTACATGAATTTCTAATTGAATGCCAACCAAAATAAGCTAAATGAAACAGACTTGTTAAATGAAGAATTAATGGACTGAGCGTGATCTGTCTCTGAGAAACTTGAAAGAAAGTCATTACAGTTTATTATTTTTTCCTGATGTTTGTTTGCCCAGGCTGGGCGTGTGCTTTCACAGTTTGTGTGAGTTCATTAATGGGTCAGCTTTGGGCACTTCTACATAACAGAACAGCTATATATGCTATTTGCTGGGTCTGATGCTAAGTAAAAAGTATGGAAAATAACATTGAATGTTACCTTCTGTTTCTTGCACACAACTTAAAATTATGCAGTTATTTTTGGCAAATACAAAATGTCAGAGAAAGGGAGAGAATCACCATTCATTTCAAATGGAAATGATGCATAGTTTGGGCAGCTTTGTTTTTTGGTAATTTACTTAGTACTTTTGCCATGTGTCACTAATATTGACCAAAATAATGTCAATAAAACCAGGGCAGATTAATGCAGAAGACAATTAAGTGTAGAATTATGTCTTATCGGTGCATGATCATGTATATAATGGCTGAAGACCAATTAGGTCCACATTAAAACACCTTAAATGGTCCTGCTGCTGTTGACTGCAGTTTTACTGTGACCCTTCAGGTAAGGTAAGGACCTGCCCCCCTTCTTTTAATAATGTTTCCATCAATCCTGAAACAGCCTTTCAAAGCCAGATTTTCATCCTCTCTGCAAACTGGCCTTTTACAGTTGCTGCCCTACTTCCCTGCCCAATTTGCATGTGCAGTTTCCCACTTGCGACTATTTATACCTGAGACACTTGCCAAGTGTTGGAGGCTCAGGTTGTGTTTTCAATGTGAGTCTACCCCAGGCCCTTGGATTTGCTTCTAGCTCACTTTCTCGTGCATTTCCAGACTTTGGATATGAGAAGTGCTTTTCTTCTAATGCATCAGTCCATTGTAATTATAGTGGAGACCTGGGCACTGCTCTGCTTGGGTTGAAGGCCCCACTTCTGCAGTGAGAAAGACTGTCAGACTTTAGAGGCAGACCAGGTGCTTAAGTTCAGGTGTGTCTTCCAAGTTCATTCTGCAGTGCAGGTACGAGCCTTGGTTTAATTCTGAGGGAGTTTGTTGTTTTCCAAGACTAGAGACATGCTTTCAGAACAGGAGCCATTAAAGCCTCTTTTTTAACCTTTCCTCCTTGATTTGAATTGCAGCAACCTCTTTTGAGGGGAATGGTCATAGTTTGGCAGGACTTGTCAGCAGTTGGATGTATTGGCTTATTAGTGGGAGTACAACAAGTAGTTCACCTCAGTCAGAGGCTGAATAGGTCAAGAAGAGGTAACAAGGAATTATGAATAAAAGGTGGAAAAGTAGCCAGGGAAAAATGTAGGGACATAGATGCCATGCCATTTGTCAGGAAGATAGGAGGAATGAAAAAGCAGCTACCCTTTCCCTTCTTCCCAACCTAAATTTAAGTAGCAAAGTGCATTTCCTGTTTCTGCTTCGAGTTTAGTTTTTAGTGTGTAACATTCTCTGCAGTAGGGGCAGAGGTGGACTCCAAGTCTTCTTCTGGATGATGGTAAAGGCTATTCTGAGTTTATGCAGTTGTATATGGGTTGTTGGTCATGCAGGTAATGAGCGTCGGTGTGGTCCCCATCTTTTTCTTATGCCCTGATGTCTGTGGAAATTGTTGTGCCTCAACCACAGGATAGATATGGATGAATGGAATTACTTGACATGACTGGAATAAACAAGGTGATGAGCGTGAAAATAGGTGTGGTAGAAAATAAAAATAAGAAGTATTTTCAAAATAGCATTTAGAATCACGTTATTTCACTGTATGAAATAATATTTTTGTTTTGCAAATCATAAGATTGGGATTTGCACAACTGGGTTTTTGAGTACCATGATTTCTGCATGTCTTGTTTTGGATGCTTCACAGGACCCTGATTTTCAGTGCCAGCTGCTCATCGTGCAGGGATCTGTCTCACATTGCCCCTCAAGATGAGGATTTGAAGCAAGAATTCCCCTAAAGGAGACCAAATCCCTCTTAGTCAAGGTCTATTTCTAATTCTGTGTCTGCATCCCACCTTTTTTTTGCATATCCTTTGTTGAACTACAGGGCACGCAAAAAAGTGTGGATTGTACTGAGATCCCAGGGCTCTATGGATGGGTTGTGTGAACACAACAGTCTGGTGTGGAGACACTGTAGAATAATATTTCAACTCTTTGGCTTTTAAACCTGCTCTCCCAGTCTACTGGTGGGGCATATGGTAGATACCGTTTAGATTTGTTACTAACTCTGGCATCTCTTCCAGAGTCACGGCAGAAAAGGCAGCGAGCAAGCTAACTGGATTTGGCTTCTGGAACAGCAGTCAGACCACTCTTAAATTGTTGGTCCCTGCCTCTGCTGAACAAGCCCCTCAACTGAACAGCTTAATTGCATCATCTCCCTCTCTACATGTGTGCTTAACATTCACCTGTGATACAGACGGATGATAAAGCTCTGATTTTAATTTTAAAAAAGGGAACGTTTCTCTAGTAACTACTCACCATATGCCTCAGTTTTTCTTCCAGATTAGGAGTGGGCCCCCACACAGACCCCAAAACACAGGACACTGTGGTGGAGGGGAAAGTTTTCAATTAATTAGGGCTTATATATTTTTCATAAAAGCCTTTCTTATCTTAGTAGCTGTTTCCAGAACCTAAATGGTTAAAGTAGAAAATGTTAGTAATTTTGCTGCAAATAAATTGATCAGTATGCAAGACGGTTGTCACCGGCTGAATCATGGTCCACAGTTAAGGTAAACAGATCTGTGATGACATTTTCTGAGCAGAATACCAATGCTGCTACATTTCTTCCCAGAGGTTTCTGACTCTTCTTATATGCGGATAAAATTTCTCTCCAAGAAGGTTTTGTTCACAGGAGAGAAATAGCATCTTTGTAAGAATCTTCCTTAAAGGTGGGATTTCTTATATTTTGTGATTTATTTGTGATCGTAATTCTGTTGAGAGCATGGAAAGGAATGTTTTTGCTTTTCTGCATATCTTGTCTGTACAGTAGATCTTTTTGATGTGCAGTCTATTTAAAGTGTCTGGCGATGGAATGTAAGTAAAACAGTATTAACAGAGTTATCAGGAACAATGAAAATGTTTTATTTTTTGTATTTTTTGAGAGTGAGCTCTGTTTTATAATCTCTGTAGTTAACACATAAAAGCAATGACTAAATATACAGCTAGATTTTTAACATTAGTGTTTCTGCAAAATATTTTTGACTACATGATGGCTTCATATTTTCATTGGCATATTCTAAAGTCAGAGATATGATTTATTTTATTCTTAAATGTCTCTGTGCTAGGCAGAAAATCCCCTTTGCAATTGACTGGAATCAAAACCTTTTAGCTGAGATGCATCTAACTCCCGTATGATTTCAGGGTAATGAAAAATACAGTTTCTAAAGAAGTTTTTGAAATCTGCTTTCTTAGAATATTTAAAAGAACATTTAAAAATCTGTGTCTGTGATGCTGTTGATGGGAAAGGGCACATTTGTAATGCTGTGTTTAGGCTTAGATCCACGTTTACTTGGAGGTGATTGACGTCGCAGTCGTTCTATGGATTAGTGGCTGGAAATCTGTCGCATTTGTATTGATAAAAGCAGAATCTCCTTCATTCAATCAGGTGCTGGTATCTGACTTTAATCCTGTTTATTACAGTAGATGCTGAAGGATAAAAGAGCCCTGTGGAGAGCATGCTCAGTAATAGAAAACCTGGAACTGGTCGTTAAAGTCAATGTCAGAGATTCAAAGTCTCTTGGAGTTTGCAAAAGCATTTCTTCAGTAGACTTTGGATTTAAACCTGTCCCTGTCTGTGTCTGCCTTATGTAGGTGAGGGGGCTCAAGTGGCTGAAAATAGTGTAATTAATAGGACCTTTTGTAAGATGGACTTAGAAAGTCTTGTCATGCACAGAGTCTGGTTGTATTTCAAAGCTTCACAGAAAGATGCATGGCTGTGGTTTCTGGAGACAACCAGAGCAGGGACCATCAGCCCCAGAGCTGTGCGGTGCCGGCTGTGAAGGTACCTGGCCAAAGAGCTGCACTTCTCTGGGGGATGTCTGAGCAGGTCACAGATCTGTGTCAGAGACAAGTTAGAGCTCCATTTCAGGCAGTGAATCTGGGGTGGGGCTCAGAATTTAAAGTTCAGGCTTAAGAGCTGTGCTTTAATAGCTCTCTGCCTAAAAAGAGAAGTCCAGCTTCATCCTGCCTTGTTGCACTGTCCAGTAGTTCTTGCTGTGTTTGTGGTTCTCATGCACTTTCACGGTATCCTTGTGCAGCATTTAGCTTGCTCTTTGTGTTTGCTTTGTGAAGAGCACAGTCGCTGTTGCTTGTGCAGATCTATGTAACAGAGTCTGAGATAAACATGGATTTTATTGGGAATGAAACTCTGTGCTTTATCCCTGTGTTTTTAGTGTATGTTTGCAGATTGTTTTTTATTTCAAAAAGATCCCTGCTTATTTTGTGAGTGACCTATATGTCTCACTGGAGAAAAGTGTAATATCCAAACTTGGAGTGTTCAGCAGTGAAATTAATTGTGGACAGAAATGGAGGGACTAATTCTGCTGCTTTTACATAGAGCACTGACGTTGTCCTTGGTTTAATGTGGTTCCTCAGGGATCCCCAAGATGAACATAAGTATTAGTGGCAGGATCAGGCCTGCTCCCAGACATGACAGTGGTAAGACAAGAGCTGTAAGGTATCATATAACTGGAAAAGTATTCACTAAATATTGTGAGTGTTGTGCTGGGTTTTAATAGCATTTATATGTCCTTTGGCAGATCTATAGGTAACACTCTAACATCAAAATTAAATACTGAATCCCTTTTTTCAGGGAAAAAAAAAAAGTAATTTCTATTTGACACTAAGGAATACCTTTTGAATAAATTTGTTCAGAACACTGTCTTGATGCTTACAGATGACTTTCATGAATGTTCAGCCTGACCTTGTTTTACTTTCTGAGAATTACACAATTATGCTCATGTTTTAATTTTAATTTTGGGTAAAGTAAGCAACACTTGTTTTATTTCCATTGGCAGAAGGAAAAGTCCACTCTTGGAACATTCAATCTGAGAAAGAGAACAGCTTGTTTCCTAACATTTCTTGCTGCTGAAACACTTCTGTGAACATCAGTGTTAACATGTGTCTGGATGTGAGTTTGTTTATATGAGCTTGGAAACAATGATCTTTGTGATTGTTGACCCAGCATGTCCTTATATATATATATGTATATATATATATATAAAACCAACTTTTCTGCAGTGCTGGACTTTCATACTAGTTTATGCTCCAACAGCATAACTGGGACTGCCCTGAAATATGTTGATGTAACTTCACACAATTGCAGATTACACTTAGGATTTTTTGTTACTGTTTTCACTTTAGGTCTGTGTCCAATGCATACACCTTTGCTTTGCTTTGTTTATGGTAATAGATTCCCTGGAATGCCTCTCTATCACAGTATTTGTATCTGAGACTCCCATTTGTAGGTGTCTTTTTACCTCTCTCTTGTTTTCTTTCTGGAGCATGCAGAGACAGGTAACTTCTCAGGTGTTCAGTCAGAGAAGCAGCTGATTGTTCCATCAGATTTTGCTTTGGGTCTGCCTTTCCAGGGTCGCCCTCATTTTTGAAGTAACACGTCAAAAGTTCCTACTTTTCTCACCAGACGTATCTTATAAATGTAAAAATATCATCAAGATCTTGTCCTTCTTGCTTGTGAATGAGTAGAGATGGAAGTCATTTGGGAAGCGTTTTCAATCCATTCCTTTGTCTCCCCAGAAGTTCTTGCAGCTTTCAGCAGGGAGCTGCTCCTTTTGTGGGTAAAGTTTTTACAGCCACAACTGCTTACATTTCTGCACAACCACCCAACTTTGATATGGCTTCCAACACCCTGTTGGCTTCATCTGAGCATTGGGTCACGTTGTCATCTTTGTTCCTGCAGTCCTCCTGTGGTGCTCTGCTGTCACTGCATGCCAAGACTGTGTGAGGTGCTTCACTGCTGCTCTGGCTGCCCTCTCTGGGGCAGGTCAGGTTCAGGGTGTTCCCTGCTCTGTAGTGCTGTTGCTCTTGGAGTTGTTTTCTTTGCTGTATTTGCTGCGTGTCTTGAAAGAGACCCAGCCCTCTTGGTTTCTCCATCTGCAGAGCTCTGATTCTGTTGTCAGGAAAGAAATCCTGGAAAGCTGACTGCTTTTCTTAGCAGTATATGTCCACCCTTGAGGGTCTCACAAAAGCTGCAGTAGGTCACACAGTGGCTGGTGTCTCTTTGACATGGGAAGCTCTGAAATGGAAAGGTAAATTGGGTGTCTTAAACACTGGTGTATGTGCAGGTTTGTCACACCTTCAGACTGCTGTTCCATAATGAACAGTCTGGTGATTTGAAGGGCCTGAACATTTCCTCCCTCTTATCTGAGCTTTCATGTAGATTAGTGATTAGTAAGAGTGGATCCTTAGATTCCCTTTTTTTTTTTTTTTTTTTCTTTTGCTTGTATTTTGGAAATGGAAATTTTTGAAGAGCTCCTTTTAGAGCAATCAGAACAATGAGCTTGGTTTTGTTCTCTCAGGACTGTGAAGACATATCTGAAGGCAATTTTGTGTAAGAACATACTTTCTCTATTGCACTGTTTTTGATGTGCCATTCTGTAGAATCAAGATACTTACATACTCTTTGGCTTATACCCTCATAGACAGATGATCTGTTTGTTGCAGAGTGTTTTCTTTCAGGTATTTTTGGACACTGACATAACTGAGCCTCTGGTTTGGTGGTTTGGCCATTCCTTTAGCCATTTTTTTTCTTTTTTCTTATCAATAATACAGAGTTTCTGTTTGTCCTTCCTACTTGAAACTTGCTAGCTGCTCTCGCCTTTCATATCTTCATAGAAGAAGATGTTGTATCTTCATACATATGTAAGAGCAGAAAAGCAACTCATTCCACCTATCCACAACCACCTAAACTGGACAATGATCAAAACTGTCTGGGTCACCCCAAGTTGTCAGTGGTGAGAGCAAGGGCCCTGCAGAAAGAGGTTCACTCAACCTGTTTTGGATGTACCTCTAAGTATGGGATGCATATAGAAGTGCAGGGAGGCTTTGTTTCCTTTTTAGTGGTCTATAAAGTAACCTTAAATAATTATATTTGGCTTTTGGACTTTTTAAGGGTAGATGAATCCAACCCTTGGCATGTTTTTTTTCATTGTCTCTGTTTTAGATTGAGGAAAATGTGGTTATGAGAATTTCTCGTAACAGTAACAAATACACTATTGTTTTTACTCTCCTAAAATACTCCTCAAAGATAATCTGAAATTGTTTTACAACTACTACTTTAAAAAAATCTGATCTCCTGAAATGTGTTTCTGAGTGACAGGGACACTTTGCAGGTAGATTTATTATGGGTTTTACCATCTGCTTTAATAAATGAGTGAGCAGAGGATTTCAAAATGACCTTCAGTTCTGTCCATGAAATGTGAGTTTGAATGCTCTGAGTGAATTATGGACATAGACTGCTAAGGGTACTTATTCTGGAAATAGTGATTTACTGTTGTTTGGATGCTCATGCTTTTATTTGTATGGAAATATGCTAATGTACCCTAATGTGTTTCCACATAGCTGCAGCTTTAGCCACAGTGGGACTTTCTCTGGTGTGGAGTTGTAGGCAGAGATGTCACTGGCCTTGCAGACTTTGTTAAAAAATACTGCTCTGTTGCATTTTAGTTGAAAAGGAGTTAATAAAAGTAAATGTACTAGAAGAAATTCATGAAATCATTGAACAGATAAAGTGTTATTATTTGAAATGCATAATATTGCATAATGGATGTATATAAAGTGTGGCAGAAATGGAAGTGCTCTTCAGACATAATGAAAGAACATGGATTCCTGTTTCCATAATTGAAGTTATTTTGTACTTATCTGTTGGGAAAAAAATAGCAGGATTTTTTTTAACAGATTTGCTTTCCATTAGTAATTATATTTAGCTGTAGCTCCAGATAACTTGCCAAGTTTAAAAAAAAATTGGAAGGAAGATGCATTTTCTTTCAAGATAATTAAATGTTTTGACTGTAGATTTTACCTCCAGAGTGAATAAAGTGTATCTGCATTAAAAAGTTATAATTGCTCATATAGTTTATAAGAGTTACACAGAGGAAAAACATGCTTGATCCATGGGATAGAAGAAGAGGGAATAAATAAACTTCCTTTTTGAAGTTTAATGAACTGTTATTAATAGGTTTTAAAAGTACTTGCCATTAGTGGTCTGAAAACCATTGCATGAGGTGACCTCCTGCTGTTTCTCAGATCAAAGTTCTGAGGTTTGAGGATCCCATTAACCTGTGGCTATACCTCGAGCACTGGCAGAGGGATGAATATCAGCCTGCATTTTGGGCCGGGTTCTGCTCTGCAAGACACCATGCAGAAGTGCAGGAAGCCTTTGAGCTCTGCTAAGTTCAGTCTGGGGCTCTAATGCCTCCAGAATATAAATAATAAAATACAGTGTCACCTGATGATTCATCTCTGTTCTAAACTCTTGACCTCTCTGGGAAACAGAAGGGGTTTTTTCTGTTTCTCTTGGGACCCCAGTACCATGATCCACATCTTCATTTGTCTTGGGAATTCATCTCTTCATTTCTGTACAGAGTACTTTAACTGTTGCAAAAAGATTGTTGGCCTTCATCTGACAGCCTGTTGGAGATGTAAAATGAGAACTATTAGATCAGTTTAAATACAGTGGTACCTACCTGCCATTCTCTCTGTCTCCCAGAGACTCATAATGGTTATTGACACAATTGGGCTTCCTGTAAAGGGGCTGTGAATCTGCTGGGGTTTGGTAGGAGAGCTTTACTTTTCCTTGGAAATAAAAAAGAAAAGTTTCTTTGTTTATTTTGGAAAGGGCCTTTCTCTAATGTCATCACAGGTTTCTCCTTGAAGGTAGTGGATTAAAGGAATTCCCCCACCTCTTTCCCTACCTCTGCCTTACAGAAATGGCATCAGATATTCCTGGATCGGTGGCGTTGCCTGTGGCTCCAATGGCGAGTGGACAAGTGAGAATGGCAGGATCCATGCCTTCCAGAGGGGGAAAGCGTCGCTCTGGGTGAGCCATTTCTTTTTGTTTGAGGTCTGGAACTGGAAATTACTGGTAGTGTATAACTGAAAATGTTCCAGTATGTGTGTGTACGCTTATTCCGTAACTTTTATGTATGTGAATTACCTTATGACATTAGTCACTGATGTTTTGTTTTTTCTCCTAATATACCTGCTCCTTCTGCAAGATCAAACTTGCTGATAAGTGTATGGCTTCTTGTTTTGCTTGTTTGAAAACACTTTGAGGCTTGGCAGAGCATCCAGAAATGGAGTTTGGATCCTGTGACTGTTACAGATGTAACGAATGTGTATTGCCCACATCTGCTTAATGTCAGAATGATTTATCATGTGAATAAAAGTAACAAGATTGCACATGCAGACTTATCCAACTTCACCTGAAGATCACTCTTGGAATCTTTTAAATGGAGGCTTGTTAAAGATGTTTTCTTTATAGTTCCAGATACAGAAAGAGCATGAGCAGTCACCCTTTCAGAGACTGGACCACGATATTCTAGGTCTAACTGAAGTGTAGCACAGTCTGTTTCTGGGAGAAGGGCCTGAATCAAATTCGGCCCTTACACCAGTGTGGGGCCTTCAGAAGTTGGTGTAGTGTAGGGATAATTTTTCCACATCATATTGCTCTGTGGCAACTCACAGTAGTCCTCTGTGTTAGAAGAAAAGTGTAGCAAGAGCTTCAGAAGAGCAGAAATACTCTCTAGTATTAACAGTAAACCCCTATTTTTATCAACCATTGATCACAAACAATAGTAGTCTTTAGGTGCTTTCTTAGAGATACCTGATCTGTGACACTGTTTGCAAAAGAGATTGATTAGTCTTATATTTGGCCCTAAATAAGATCACAGTAGGGTTTAACAGGGTTGATAGCATGGGTAAGATCTTCAGTGATGGACACCTAAGGAAAAGACAATTATTCCTTATGAGAGCTACTCCAGGGATTGTTTGCCAAGTTATGTTGCCAATTTTAGGTATCTGCTCAAGTAGCAGTACTGGAGTCTTGGAGTGAATTAACAAGGGGAAAGGTGGTCTGTGCCTCCAATGCAGAGCTAATTTGGTGTGACATGAACACTCCAGGCGGTTGTTCCGAGACAGGCTCCTCTGAACAGAACAGTGTGCAGATCTGCTCTCACTGAGGGTCCTTCTTATGCTGAGCTAACAGTATGAAGTTGGCCTGAGAAACTCCTGATACCTGTCTTTGCCAGGCATCACATTTTATTTTCAAGCTGCTGAATGAACAAAATATTCTTAAACTTGCACTCAGAAGAGAAAACCGAGCATTAGCATCTTTTCATTGCTACCTAACATAGATAAGCTTTTGTACTTTTGAGTCGCAGAATATTTGATCTCTTTTTTTTGATCATAAACCATGTCAACTGTGAGTACCAGTTTGCAATTTACTGTTGCCAAGGGTTGGTGCTGCTGACTGTGAAATACTCTGATTTTATTAAATACTGACTTGAGATTAATTGAAATGCTTTAACTGTTGCATTTTAAGTATTGTCATCTATTTGCAAGAAGGTGGAGTGAGGAGAGGGTGGGAGGAACATAAAATCAAATTATTTTAAATGTATTTAACATGCAAATTCAGTGAGTCAGTATAGATTTGTGTTTATACCCAGATGGTGCTATTTCATCTGTGCACCATAGCTCTGAACTAATAGCCCTTCCCCAAGCCTGAGCTGAGGGTGCATTTTTTTTAATTTTTTTTTTTTTTTTTTTCTGTTCAGTGTGCATGTATTCAGACCTTGAGGGAAAGAATGCCTGCTGTGTCTAATTCCTCCAAGCTTGTCTTTGAACAAAGTTGCAACTAACACTTGGTCCTTTCATTACTGTCCTGGTGATACAACTTTGTACACCTAAATCCTTGGGCATTTTAGAAATGAATGCTTTGTGTCAAACATAAAGGAACAGAGCTGGTGTACACAGTCAGCTTTCCCAGTTTTGGTTATCTCTGAAAATTGTTTCTTTTCTCATAATTGCTGAGGCAAGCTGGGAGAATAATTGCTGTATGGACTCGAATGTAGATCAGTTTAAACTCATTGACTATCCAGAAGGTGTTTCTGCCATGTAGGCATTTGGCTTCATTGGCAGCTTGGAAAAATATTTTTCCTTTCTATAAATGATATCAACTACTTTATAGAGAAGAGTGACAGCATAAGATAATGCACTGCAGTGGTCAATGACTACCTTAGATTTATGCACCCTCATTTACTTAACGTGTTTTTAATTTAGCCTTTGCTGTTTTAGAGAATAGGGGGCTCTTTCATCTTCCTGGGTTATCTGTACTTGGGGAGGGAGGGTTGGGGTTTTTTTGATTATTTGGTTTCAGTTGCACTTCTTTTGTTTCAGTCTTTTCTTTGATCCAGAACTATTAAGATCTGGGGAGGAAGAGACCTCAGTCCACCATTGTACCCACCAATATTGTACTGAACAAAAGGCTGTAGTACAGATCCCCATCTGCCTCTCAGCTGCATCTGCTCCTGGCCATTCCTGCCTGCCCCCTTCCTACACTGTATAATCATGGCAAGCATATTTTGACATTTCTTGGGAATTTTACATAGTAATTTTGTTGCAGTGTTGAAATCCTCTCCCATCTCAGTTTTTTAACCTGTCCGGTTTTACCTTGTTGGAGAGTTTTGGGGAGGTTTTGTATGAAAATACTTAAATTTAAAAAATATTTTTGTCACTGTATTTATGGTACCCACACGTCTTTTTAAGGAAAATACATTTTAATAAGTACCTCATGCATCAGGCCTTTTCACGATTGATGTGAACAGTATGAAAGAGAAAAACAAGATTTATGCTGTCTCTTCAAAACAAAAGAGCATAGTGCAGCTCTTTTTTAAAGCCTCTTTTTAATGGGAATTTTAACTGAAGATAAAAGATAGTCTTTCTGAATCTTCTGAAATGATGTCATTTGTCTTCTTGGAGGCTGCTTCTACTGTTTTGCTAATGTGCAGTATATTCTATCTAAACAGAAGATCTTATCTGTCAGAGTACGAGGAGGTTGATGGAATATTATTTTTACGTGTTCTGCTAAAGGTTACAACTGATTCACTGTCTTTCCCTCTGCCTCACTGTAAAGCAGACATGGTAGATCAGGCAGGACATTGGAATCAATGACTTTATTATACCTGAGATTTTTTTTTTTTTTAATGTTTCAAGAGGGTTTTTTAATTTTGCACAGTGAAATTAGAAAATGTGTTTATTAACAAAGATGGGACAAAGAGACATTTGCTGCTGCATTTGTTGCAAGTATTGATTTTTTATGAACTTTATGTTCAGGTTTTTTTAAATTATATTAGATTTGGAAAAAAGTCAAGAGATTTGGCTAGCTTAACAAAGCAAAGGCGTTATTTAAAGATTTAGTCTGGTACAGACCGGTGTTACACCCTAGGCACTCAGATTATGCTGTGATGAGCTCACTGTAAATATGGGAGTTGTTACCTATGGATATTAACCCATCAAGAATCTTCTAAGGTGAGAAACTCGTATCCAACCATCTTGATAAATAGGTGTGTTAGTCCCCTTTACTCCTTCAGAGGTGGGGATACAGCATGGGCAGCAGGATCAAGCCTTACCCTGTCATCAGCTTCTCTGTAATTTTCGGCATTGTATTCCAGAAATAATAAACTAGACTAAATGCAGTAGAGCTAATATTTAATTCTGGGGGAAAATCCATCTCCTAACACTCAGCTGGAGTATTTG
The DNA here is from genome assembly GCA_013400415.1 of Scytalopus superciliaris. Taxonomy (NCBI): domain Eukaryota; kingdom Metazoa; phylum Chordata; class Aves; order Passeriformes; family Rhinocryptidae; genus Scytalopus; species Scytalopus superciliaris. The sequence continues at coordinate 324,119 of VXBX01004843.1, read as the reverse complement.
GCTGGAAGCTAAGAAAATCATAGAATTCTATCTACCAAGGCATGAGATCTCAGTGTACTGGAGAGGAAGGAAAGGAGTTACAAAATTAATCTGCCCCAAATTAACACAATGTCTCATAAAATCCCTGAAGAAAAGGCTTTTCCCCACAGCTGTATATTTTTTTTCTGCAGCCCTTTTCCCCACAGTTTGAAAATGGAGGTTTTTCTCAATTGTGTTGCAGTGAAGGATGTGCCTGATGTGATGCTTTTGTGAGAGGTTTCAGGTGGAGCCAGCCCAGTGCTGCTCTGAGTGTGCTGTTCCCTTATGAACAAACAGCTCTTGTGTAAAATTGACTTTTGCATTTTCAGTGTAGGTAGAAACACTAATTAAAATAACGTGGAAATTTGTTCTGGAATGTTACCTGCAGACACATTATTATATGTGGGGAAGAAGCAGGAAGGTAAGAGGAGACCCTTGGCTGGATGATAATGTGTAAATGTTAAATTGCTGGAAGTATTGTCTGTGCATCAGATCAAGAGAGATCCAGGCACTGAAGGCCACATTTGGGGTGACAGCAGCAGCTGGGTCCTGGTTTAGCTGCAGCCCCATGACATGGGTGAGGGCACTGGCCACTGGAGGTCGGTGGTGTTCTGCACAAGGCAGCTGAAGGGGTCACGGACTTTGGAACTGGATTTGGTGGTAATTAGGTGAGCAAAGTTGTAATTTATGGCAAAAATGATGATTGCATCAAAGTTAAGCAAGTTAAATACACGGCTTTTCTTACAACTCTTTGGGGAAAATGGTTTTCCCTCTGCTTTCTCCAGAATTGAATAATCATTATTACCATCTGGAAAATATTATTGTGACTTTTCTCATGCTATGTCCAATTCCTGTGCTGATTTGCTGCCCTTGTCTCAATTGTGCGAAGGTTGGTGTGACTCAGACACATCTTTTAGGGGCCAGTTTGTCTTGGTTATCAGTTAGGAAGCGAGGCAGGACTGCCTGGCTGGCATTTGTACTTTTCTGTGCTGACACAGTTTTAGAGAGTATTTTTGCATCATTGTTCCCACACCCTAAACATACAAATCTCGACTTGTTATTGGTAGGAATTCTTTTAATAGTGAGATAAATATCATTGTCGCTTTGCAGAGGTTTTGCCTTTAATAGGATTTATATCTGTGGTTAATATGAAGAGTGTTATACACATGGAATCTGTGATTGTATGAAGTTTTATTATACTGAAACATTAGAAAGCTCAACATGTTAAAGAAATCTGACAAAATTATTTGTCAAACAAAACTTCAGTTTTCTAGCTACACCAAGTGACTGATCAAGGTCTGTATATCATATTGATGTATTAATGTATTTTCTTACAAATAGACCAATACAATAATTGTATATGTATAAACACAGTAATACAGTATGTATTGTATATGTATATGATAATTTTGTATCAACTTGGTTCTTAGTCTAAAGTAATTGCAGAACCATTGCCACCTTGTAATTGGGATATATGTATTTGTCCACCTCTTTTTAAAGTATCAAAATGTATAAAATGCTTTGGAAATTATACTATTGCATAAATTTGTCGTCTCTTAATATCAGTGGAAAGGAGACAATCACATTGCCTACCACAGGAAACTAATTTAGATGTCTAATTTAGGAAGTTAATCTTCCTAGTCTTTCTGTGTAAGAAGTGAAGAAAGAGGTTCTTGCTTTTTGTGGCTCCCCAGAGAAGCCGAACTGGAGGGCTGGGATTTGGCCCAAGGAAGAGCTCATGTCTTCTGCTGCCTTATGAAGAAGGTCTGGGACATAAACCAGCTAATGACCTACTTCTAGGTGTGGAGAACATGAGCAAGACTGGAATCTACAGTTGTTAACACCTGTAGTCAAAACACGAATCAAACAAGTCTGAGAACCACAGACAGGTATCTTCATGGCCCCATTGCCAGTGTCTTGATTACTAATTTGGAAATCTTGCTTTTACAGAATGGACTTCGATGATGAAGATGGGGAAGGGCCCAGCAAATTTTCAAGGTGAGCATTTACAAAGAGTTGGCCAAATCACTGACTTCTCTCAGTGAAGAAAGACAGCTGTCTCACTACTGATGCTTTAAAGTCAGTGTGAATATGGCTGAAGAACTTGCCAACAACTTGACCCAAATTCTAGTTACTGTTTTTATCAGTTTCCTCTGCAAATCAGGCATCTTGGTAGAAATCTCTCTAATGTAGTTACTGGCTTACAAAGCTGACTCTGTGTGTGTCATAATTTCACTCTGCAGCTCTGTCAAGTGAGAAAATTTGTGATTTTTAGCTTATTATTTCAATTGCTGTAGATGTGCTTTGGTTATTTGACATTGCTGAAGTTGTCTTTCTGCCACTGAAAATGGAATTTTATTTCTAATTTATTTTAGATGTTAACTACTTCTAAGACAATTTGACAGACCCTAGAGGTGGATTGGGGTTTTTTTTAAGATTAATGAGCTTTACATAATGTACCATTAGGCCTAACTGAATAGTAAAAATTGACAAAATAAATTTTAATGAACATGGAATATTCAAAGCTAGAAATAAACATTAAAGCATCATTGCCATTTTTTTACTTTTCCTTTCTATTATTGGTCACGCTGTTTGCATTTTTTCATTAGAAACCAAGCAGCTGCAGTGAGGGGTGTAGATACTTTGAGGCTTGTGGGTAACGACTGATTGTCCAAATTGTAATTGCAGCTCTCTAGCAGCAGCCATGTTGAAACACAGCTGTCACTGTAGGGTTTAACAGGATCTTCCTGAAGTCAGGCTGAACGATAGGTGTGCTGAAGATATGCTGTAAGACTGGATCATAATTTCCTGGGCAAGACCAGCAGCACTACTGTTGAGCTGATGTCATTTACAGAAAGGCTATTCCTGTCCCTGATGTTAAAACTGGTGATCTGAGGGCTTAGCTGTAATATTTGCTAGAAGATACACGTTAAGGGAACAAGATTTCTGATGAATGGGACCTGATTTGTGCCTGCATAACCATCAGGTGCATCTGTGTTGGTCTCTTTCCATCCTGGCTTCAGCCCTGCGAAATTTACTGGTGGATGAAGTCAGTAGTTCCGTTATTTTTATTGGAGAGGTGTGCTGTGTTGTGCTTAGACTCAGTTGATTTTAGATGTGAGATTAAAATCGAATATTTAAGTTTTAAATGCTGTATAGATCCCAGATTGTTCTCTTGTTAGGGAGTAGTAAAAAACAGTGCAGAGACACCCAGGGCTATGTTCAGACATCAGCTTCTACTTGTGCTCTCTCTCTCTTTAGGACCTTTGCAGATTGCTCACATCACTGATTCCTAGCTTGTCTCAGTCAAAATTACTTGGTTAGCAAAAAACTGCTGTTTAAATGTTTAAGCTAACCCAGCTGGCTTTGACTGAAGTGCCTGAAGGATCATGTGTGCAGAGAGGTCAGCTGGGAGGCTGGAAGGAAAAAAACAGTATTTGGAGGCATTAACATCTCCAGCCCAGTGAGGCAGAGAAGGATGAGTAGCCAAGCCCCAGGCTGGTGGGAGCACAGGAGTAGTGGTGTAGTACAGTACTCCACGTGAGGTAACACGCTTTGCTTCTCAGGGACTTCCAGGTCAGCTCAGGTATCTCTGCATGGCATCTCATCCTCACACGAAGCCGTGTGCATGTGCTTCTCACACAGTGGCATGTGGCCATTCCTCATTGAATCTGTCTTTTTGTTGAAATGTTTTTTTTGGATTCAGACTGTTCTCTGGACAGAACCAAGGGGAGTAAAATGGTATTTTCACCTGAAGGTTTGGAGGGTGCTGGTGTTAAACACAACATAAAGAAGACTTGCTTAAGCTGAAGTCTTGCTTAAGCTTTTGTCTTCAGTGTTGGAGTCTTAATGAGGAAGGAATATTTGAAACTTCATGAGGAACTTGCATAGGTGGAGTACTTAAAATTAGTTTTAATTCATTTGAGAAGGAAAAAAGGATAAAGTTCTTTATTTTTTTAGAACAGGAAAATGTGTTTATTTAGTCTGTATTACTTTTTTAGCTAATACAATGGACCTTCATAGCTGTCTGTTGTAATAAATGACATCATTTTGGAAAGGTGTAATTCTGATACAAAATCTCACTTAAGTATTCTTAAGCAGTAATACTCTTCACTTCTAGAAAAGCTGTTAGCTTTATTTTTGTATATTCCAAAACCTTCGTTTTCTGTTTTGGAACAAGCAATTTTGCTTCTCCAAAGTAAGAGCTTTTTCAAACTAACATGTCTTTTTGTAACTGTGCTAGCAAAAATCTAATTTCAAATTATTAGTGTGTTTATTAGGAAAAAGGAGCAGCATGTCAGTTTTTGCTGAAATGTCACATTGCTGCCTGTCTTTGGGACAATGCTTCACAAACAATGAAGCTTAGGTCTCACAGGGCAGAAGACCAATGTACACTGCACATACCTGGCTGAGCATCCAACCTCTGTTCATTTGTGTAGGAATGAGGTGCCTGTTTACTTCTAGGGATTTAAGCCAGTTTAAATTTCACTTCTATTTACCCAGCACTTTCACCTGACTTTTGCCAGTTTCCACAGCATCCAGTACAGTGTCTGTACCTGCAAAACTTCTTTCTGAAGGCGCCCTTACATAACACATCGCACTTCAGCTGTCTCTGCCCTCCCGTGTTATCTGTAGACCATCAGTGCCCTCTGCTGAATGGAGCGAGCTCTGGTTGCAAGCTGGAACAGAGACAGCTCGTTCACTTCCAACACAGCAATGAATATTTCATGGGCTGCTGTCGATAAAAGCTCACTGGTGTTTTTGTAATGGTGCTGGTTGCCAAGTTTTCCAAGCAATCAGTGTATGTCAAAGTGTTTGCATAAATCCACTGAAATGTGTCTTCTACTTTTTAAAATATACAATGAAGCTTTTTTAATTGTCGTGGCTTGGAAGTATCTGTGTTTTCTTTGCTGTATCATTCTCATTCCCTTGTATTTCTTGCTGTTATTTGTAATAGTTTGCAGTTGTGAACGTCTTTGCTTTCTGCTGCGTGTTGACTACCATGCAATGAGTAACCCTTGTTGACTGACATACTGTCTCTTGTTTCTAGGTATGATGGTGATCAAATCTCTGGTGATAAGGAAAAATTTGCAAGGTAGGCGTGTCCTGTAGAGCTCTTCTGCTGAGAGAAAAGAGGGGGATGTTCGTGTCCTAAAGATCTCAGTATGTGTGCCTTAGCTTAGAGAGCTGGTTTTGTTTGAGGTGGCATGATGATCAAAGTACTGCTGACACAGGTAGGAAAAAGAGAAGTCAACTATGGTTTGCCCCCATTTTTATTTTAGATAATGCTGTTCTGACTGATCAAAAGTCAGAATGGATGACTGATCCAGAAAGGGCTTAAAATCAGAAATATAAACCCTAAGTGGTTTTGAATCAGCTCCCCAGTATCCCAGACTTTTATGTCCCTCCAAAATTTCCATATAAAAACAAAGTTAGAAATGACAGAATTAGGACATCATTCTGTATACATGTTTATGAATGCCAGGGTTCCTAGGACACACACTTTTGGAAGAGGACCACAGCCCCTCTTTTTCTTTCAAGGATTTAAATTCTAATGAATTTTGGGGAAGTGTTGGGGTTTTTGTTTGCTTGAACAGTTTCACGGCCAGTAGATTAACATACTGTTACTTTCTAACTTTTATGATCATAAATGAAATGGACTGTTGGGATATTCTTTTATTCTCAGGAAATTTTGCAGTCTCTTTGTTTACTCTGTATAATGGTTGTTTTCAAAGTTCAGGAGGGCTAAAATACTTTAGTGGCAGACAATGAAATGTATATTTATGAATGTAAAATGTATGTTGAATTTGTCTGTTCTTTGTCTCCCTTTCTTGATCACCGCTTCTGTGAAAATGCTGAATTTAGAGCAAGCTTTCATCATGTGAAAATGCTTTTTTTCTTCACTTCGTCCATATTTACCTGCATGTATAAGCTGACATGTACACAGGTGTGCTCCATGTACATGTGCACTGTCACACAAGCTGTTCTGCTCGTGTGTGTGTTTATGATCCAGCTTCCACAGGCACAGCTCTCTCCTACATCCATGCAGACCCACACAAAGGCTGTTTATCAGCCCTGTGAAATGGAAGGTCCACTATTACAGTGTAATAGACAGTGACCTCAGGCAAGGCTTAGCTGTAATTTACTGATCCAGCCAGGGGCTGTCGTTGCAAGGCACCCACAGCTGGATTTCCTGAGTATCAGACAGTAAGCACAGGCATCAGTAGGAATAATAACTCTGCATGTAGCTCTAACAAGTGGTTTTTCTGGAGACAGTGCCTCATGCATGTTACATCTCTATGTGCAGGGGCAGGATACACATGGTAAAGCAGGGCAAGCCCATGCATTCCTCTGTTTCAGGAAGCAGCATGCAACAACTCAGATTCTTTCCTGCATTTTAAGAAAAGGCTTCGTTATTAAAAGTAGTCAGAAAGTGTGCCAAGCCTATCTTTTCTTTCATGATCAGTCTTCATAGCAGTTGGGTCTAAAGAATGATGCAGTTTCTTTTAATGTTGTGTTGTCACATCAGTCAATGCTGGTGGACTCTCCAAGTGATCACCTCTCACATCTTGTTGGATCAGCCAGGGATCCCACAAGAATATGCCATGCTCAGCTCATTGAAATGAGTGGAAGATGCTGCTTTGACAACTGAAGCATCATCTACCTGTCGTGTACTTGTATTTAGCTGCCACCTGACAGGTACAGTATGAGAAGAATAAGTGCAAGGCATTGAAACATCATAGGTCCACTTGGACCATTTCAGATATATTGGTGTGATTCCTTAATAGTAATCAAGCAATGGTGATTTCTAGAATGGGAAAACTGAACTCCCAGATCTTTATTTCTGAAGAATTTTAATGACTGTCCATTTTGAGAATTCTCAGATCTGACTCACTGCCTCAGTCATATGTTTCCTCTAAAGGATGAGAACGTTGGAGTTCAGCCCAACTTGGGCAGCATCAAGTACTGTCATTGTTATTTCCCTCCTGTGCTAGATTGTTTTTGACCATAAATTCCAGTCTGTCTGACAAGCCAGATGTTTACTTGCTGTCTTTCGTACTCATTTTATTTATTTATTGGGATTTTTTTTTTTTTATGTACTGTTACACCATATATGCTCCCAGTGCTGCAGTCTCATCCCACAGGCAAGCAGTGACTCCCTGCAGGGATGTGGGATGTTCCAAAGAGCATTGCAGGACTAGAGATCTGTGTGTCGCTGAAAGGGGTTTTTTTGGTGTAAGTCAGCACTGACCCAATACCACTGTTAGTGAGAGGTTTCCTCTAAAAGACTCCTTTTATAAGCAGATCTAACATCTTGAGTAAGGACTAGAAGCTGAGAGATGCATCACAGCAAATTTGGGAGTTTGGCTGGAGTTGGCAGATGTCAGTTCCTCACATGTTTCTACTTCATTTTTGTCCTTAAACCAAAGGAGATTAAACTGGTTAAGAGATTAAGGTCACAAGCCAATAACTAGAAATATGGGTTCTTTTCACAGCTATGTACAGATCATATTTATCTGTCTGTGGCCTGGATTTTCTGTCTGTAAACTGGGGGATAATAATGGTTTGCTCTGTAAAAGCATTTGCTCTCCTGAGGTGCAAACAGCAGAAGTGTGAAGTATCATGATTAGTTGCCTCCAATTTGAATTCTTACACTGCTCATGTCTCTTCTCTGTTGGTTTGGTGTTTCTTTAAATGTTCAGGGAGAATCACAGTGAAATCGAGAGACGCAGGAGAAACAAGATGACCCAGTACATCACTGAGCTGTCTGACATGGTGCCCACCTGTAGCGCCTTGGCCCGTAAGCCTGACAAGCTGACAATTCTTCGGATGGCTGTTTCACACATGAAGTCAATGAGGGGCACTGGAAACAAATCTACTGATGGAGCTTACAAGCCTTCCTTTCTTACAGAACAGGTAGAATTTCAACAAATGTTTTCTCTGTTGTGAATACAGTCAATTTCTTGCGACTCTTTGAACTTGGACTTAACTCTGACAGATCTTCCTCTCTGAAGAAGCAAATTGGCATTTTTGCACTGAGGTCTGCCTGTCTGAAAAACAAGTTGCTTGTTGCCTCTTGGAGAGGAATTTTCACCTCCAGATCTGGGTTCTTCCCATCCTAACAGAGATTCTCTAAATTAGGTAAAAATGAGTGTGGAAAGACCTGCCTCTCCCTCTGGGGGTTAGAAGAAGGTTAAAAACATGGTTTAGTCTTAATGTTGAAGTTCCCAGCAGCTGAACTGGGCAGAGATGAATCTCATCTGTACTGGCTGAGGTACTTCCTTGGTTACATTTTTGATGGAAGAAGGAAGATGCACCCAATGCTTGAAGGAAAACTGTGTTCAACTGAGCATACTGAAAATTCCTACCACCTCCACTGTTTTTGAAGTCCTATGGGTGTAATGTGCATTTTTGTGGTCTAAAACGATTTAAGCACTTACACATGTAAGTTATGGACAGAGGCAATGCTTCTTTCTATTAGAGAAACAGCAACTGCTGCTGACCTCTCAGTGTTCACATCTCTACTTATTCTGAATTTCCCCAAGTGTGTTTCTGGAGGGACTATGCCATTCCTCTGGCTGTTGGTGACACCCCCTAGTCACTTCTCATTGCAGTTTCTTTGGTTTTTTTTTTTAATCTTGCAGAATGACTGAGTTTGCTTCCATCTTTATTAATAATGTATGCAAAACTGGTCATATTATCCTCTGCACATTGTGGCCAGCTGTGCAGTGAGGTTTTCTATTTAGTCAGTGGTTCAGGATTGGTGTGCTTTCTCTGTAATGAAGCAGCAGAAGTTGACAGTCTGTTAGTGTTCCTTGAGATGAGTTACCCATTCCTTAATAGAGTTTACCAACTTTTGATCCTCACCTTATCAGCAAATATCTACCAGTGGCAAACTAGCCCTGCTGAGCCGTCTCACATGAAATGGGACTTGGGTTGCCCAGAGCTCTCTGAGTTCCAGATGCAGTATTTTAACAAGTTCTGCTGGTCACTGGAGCCACCAAAGGCTGTTCAAGCTTGTCTGCCAGGAATTGGGAGTGGTATTTGTCATGCTTACCTGTGGGAGGTTTTCAAACTCTGTTAAACAAAGCTAGTATTTCTGGTTGATGTACACAAACAGCTGTTCGCATGTGCAGTTCAAGGTATTGGGTGTCTAAACCTGGTGTCTGAAGATGAGGGACAGAAGTACCTGGCTTTCAAGGCCTACAGTCCCCCTTCCAGTCTTCCAAGTGGGGTCAGGGCTCTGGGTGCTGCATCCCTGATGGATGTGTGGGTGTTTCAGGACAGAATCACCCAGGATGATGACCACAGCATCATGCAAAGAAAAAGCCAAAGACAGGGGTGCTTCAGACGTTTTGGATCTCTGAGGCTTAATATGCACAGACTGGAAAAAGAAAGCAAGAAGTGATAGAACCTTCTTGTGTAGTGGCTCAGGCCCCCAGTGGCAGAGGAGGCTGGGGATTCCTTCTTAGTTCCCATTATGCTTTCTGCCTTTTATCCAGTGGCTGTTTAATTTACAAACAGAGTTCATCCTGAAAAGGGCTAGGGGAAACCAAACTAGAAAGCCTTGTTGATTTCTTTCCAATTAAGTTATTCAGGACATTTAATTAAGGGATAAGTTTGCTATATAAGTTAGAGCTGTTCATTTCCTGTTTGTACTCTGAAATATCTTTTTTTTTTTAATATAATGTTAGATGCCCATCACACAGTATGCAGTGAGTATTATTGCTTTTTCTTAAAGTACACCAGATGATCACCACATGAAAGGCAATAAAGGAAAACAAAGTTTTCTGTTATTAAGATCAGCAGTTTATATCTTGCTTACAAGTTTGATTGTGTTTTTACATCAGTGCTACAGTGAAAATTTCTGTCTAAGTTTTGATCAGCTACTAAGATCACAAGAAAACAGTATTCTTTGACAAGGACAGATGTTTTATTTAATTCCCTTTTCCTGATGACATTCTAATAAAATCATTTCTTTGGAAGGAACTGAAACATCTTATCCTGGAGGCTGCAGATGGGTTCCTGTTTGTAGTTGCAGCTGAGACGGGGAGAGTGATCTACGTGTCAGATTCTGTGACTCCTGTGCTGAACCAGCCACAGTCTGAATGGTTTGGCAGCACTTTGTATGAACAGGTTCATCCAGACGACGTGGAAAAGCTGCGAGAGCAACTGTGTACATCCGAAAACTCTATGACAGGTCAGATATGTCTGATCTATGGTTCTGTGTGTTATGGATCCCTGCGGAGTTTTTCCTGACATTCAGAATGTCTGGTTGAAAAATCTGGTAAAAATGAAATTCAACAAGATTAAACTGTGTTTTCTTTCAGGTTGTGCAGTAATATAAATCTTCTTTTGCATTTTGCTCCCTATTTGTTTGACTTCAGTTAAACCACCTTCACGTAGCTCTGCACTCAGACCTCTGGTTTGAAATCTGGACTGTTCTCAGGCTTGGTCTGAAAACTTAGATTGTTTTCATTTCATCCTCAATGAACTTGTGACTTCTTTAAAAATATGTTTCTCTAAGGCAATGTTTGATTTGAAATCAAAAATCATACTTTAGACTTTTCCATTTTCGTAAAAGTTCCTTGTGGTTTACTAAGTGGAATCCTGGGGGAAAAAATCCAATGTTTGGCAACTGAAAATGTAGTGGATTTTAAATGGGAGGCTTGCTCCTCTAGCAGTGGTGTAAGTTGCCTATAAGTTGATTACCTGTCATGTTGCACATAAAACTAAACCATATTCATATATCCACCATAACTCTAGCTTTTACAGTTACTCATGCTCAAAGCTGGCAGTAGGAAACTATTTTAATAGGATATGTGTATGTTATAGCTATGAGAATTAGCTAAATCGTGATTTAACTCGAAAAGGAGGAAACCCAACTTTTCTTTTTCTTCTTCACATGTTTATAGCCAAAGGAAAAAATCTAGGGGATAATATTTAACAAAATCCTGATCCATGCAAAAGTCATATTTTCTCTTTGCTTTAGTAGTTAAGAATTCTGACCTGGTTTGCTGGAAGTTTTGTTGTGTTTCATAACTCAAAGGACAGTGATCTGGTTTTGAGTGAACCTGCACACTGTTTACAACTTCCATGTGAAAACAGGGCCAAATTCATGATTTCCTGTGGTTTGAATGTGATGTGGTTTTGGCAGAACTTTCATGTATTCAAATTGGAAGCTCAAAGCAAAATTCTGTGGTGAAAATCCAGATTAATCGAAACCAAGTGAACAGTCAGGGGAACCTGTGCAGGGCGAAACAGCTGAGTTTCATACCATGAGACTTGCAAAGTAGCACAATCTCTGTGTTTACTATGTAGCCTGTGACACATCTTAATGTACTTACCATCTTCCTCCAAGAAGCAATTACTCCAGAGCCTCAGTGTTTTGACTTCCAAAAGTGCTCAGTTATGGGACTTAACCTGCTCAAACTAGAGCCTAGGCAAATGCAGAGCACTTCTGAAAACCCAACTCTTATTTTTCCAGCCTTAGCTATGTACTTTTCTTTTACACTGAATTCATCTGTAGCCAGCAGAAAGAGAGGATCAATAGTATTTATAGAGCTAAATCTTTTCCCTGCCTGAGTCTTTTGGAGTTGTCAGATAGACACAGAAGGCCTGTAAATCTGCTGTACCAGGACACCTGAACATTGTCCCAGTGTGAGGGAAGCAGAGTTGCCTGCTTAGCTTTTTGTTTTAAAGATGTGGCTGGTGCAGTATAGTAAGTATACTAGTAGTTATGTCAGTCTGTGGGGCATACAGATAAACAGAAATATCTAGATTTATTATATTAAACTTGTATTTCCTTGACTCTGGAAGGTACCATTAAGTGAGAGAAGCAGTCTTCTATAATGGCTGGCAGTCCAGCTTCAGTTTGTTTGTAAAGAGCATGCAGCAGGACTTCAGTACTTCACTCTTGCTCCTTTGAGATGCCTTTCTGGGAAAAAGTTGATTCTGGAGTCCATTTAGCCAGTTAGACTTTGCCTCCTGTAACACAGATCATACTGAGAGCAGATGCATTTTAACAGGTACTAAGTGAAATACTGCAGCGACCTGAAATAATGTGTGTCTTAGTGACATTTTCAAAGAAGTCAAGTAGGCAAATGCTCTTCACTTCCTAGAAGTCAGTGTTTATTAAACCATCTGTGCAGTTTCCCTTGGCTTTCCAAAGTCTTGTTTCATGCAGAACAAAGGGCAATGTAGAGCTTGAAAGAGATGAAAACCACTAGCCAGTCAGCTGCTTTTGACATTTTTCCTGCTCAAAGTGAAATTCACTTCAGGCAGCAGGAAAATCCTCATCTTTTAGTGACCTCTGACTGTGGAGCACAAGATCTACTTAGGGAAAAGAGATTTTTCAAATGAAAGTGTAACATTATGTTATTATTTTTAATTTTGCTGTCTTCCTCATCTTCTCAGGGTCCATTTTCCAACCCTATAACCTTCTCCTTCAGGCCTTGATCTGGGGAAGCAGTGACAGCATCTTGACAAAGGAGAAACTTCACTTGCCTTGCGGCAGATTGGAGCAATGTCCTTTGGTTATATTTGTCTCGTTACAAGTGCTGATCATTAGTGCTGTGTTGCTGGGATTTTCTCAGCACCTCTTAGCAATCCTGCTGCCCAGAGAAGCTGCTCCAGACCCTGAGGACTTGGGAGGCTGCCACTGCCAAAGGGGAGCGACAGAGAACAAGCCTGTGGAGAAAGCAGGCTCCTGCTCACAGTTCTGCCTCCAGGAATAAGACTGGGACTGGGGCTGTGCTCACATGAGCATTTCTTTGGCAGTCACAGAGCTTATGCAATCCTCACCTCAGCTCACCCTCTCCTTTGGCATTTATGTGGTACTACAATGACTCACATCAAGAGGCTGACCCAGCTGAAAGCTAAACTAAGCTAAAACCCCTGAGTTTTGGTAGAGACAACTCTCTGGCCCACCTTATCATCAGATTGCTTGAACTCTGAAGAGCGCTAACACCAAGGAGAAGCAGGAAGTGAATAGTTAAGGATAAGGTGAAGACAGAACTTCAGGAGCCATAAAAATATATGTCAGATTGAAGTGACTGTTTTACTATGACCTCAACCGCATAGTGTGTTTGTGGAGCTAATTGCTTGCTTGATTTTAAACTCTTAGGATATGGGGAAGGATGGATAGTTTCTATTTCATTTTATGTCCTTGGAGATTTTATTCCCTGGAAATGTAACAATTGTCTTCTTGTTTATTGTACGTTAATTGCTAGCACATTGTAGCAATAGGAAAGCTGAACTGTGGAGTGTATGTGAGGTTTGAAATGCTCTAGAAAAGAGCAGCTGAGGCTTAATGACAGCAACAAATAGTGCTCCCAAGAAATCTTTATGTGCGTCATGTGCCTGACTAATCAGAAGGGGGCAGATATTCAGAGTGATAATTCATTTTTTCTCTTTGTTCTTGGAAATCTGCAAATGGCAACACAAATCACTTCAAATATGGATGAAGATCAGGTCCCATGGGAGGATCCATTAGCGAAGACCTCTTTGCCCTTAGGACACAGATAGAACTTGGTGGATGTTGAGTTCAGATGCAGGCTCAGCCCTAGTGCAAGCAAGAGCCTCTAAGCAGTTGCAGACAGCAAATCTCTAATAGTGCAGGGAACAGACAGAACTTATATTGAAGTGTAGAGAAAAAGCACTTTTGAATAATTCCTCTGCTACATTTACCTTAAAAAAAATGAATGAGCAAGTATTGCAGTAGACTGTCCTGTTAAAATATAGTGTTCCAGAGCACTTTGCAAGACTAATTTCTGCCAATCTAACTCTCCATAAGCAGTTCAGGAAAGAGTAGAGTGATGAATATAGACACCTCTGTATGACTGCCTGGAAATACTCTTGATTGATTCCATGATGTGTCTGAGATGTGCTAGTCAAGGCTGTGAGATCCCTCTTCCTGCACAAAGCATCTCCAGTGGTGCAAATGGGTAACACTCAAGTCTCTTATCTTCAGTTCTGAGCTCCAGGCAGGATAGCACATGGAAATACAGCTGTAGCATCTTCCTTCAGCCTCACTCTCCAGGGTGAGGCAGGGAGCAGCATATGTAATCCCATTTGTGACACAGAGCCTCCTCAGACCATTTGGGCTCAGAAGCAGTTCTTGCAAACTGTTTCAGCTGAACAGTTAAGGGGTGCTGAAAATGTGGACTTGTGACTGCAAGAAAATGATTAAAACCAGAACCTCTACAGCTTTCATTTTCAAGTGATTTAAAAATGACTAAGTCACTTCACTTCACTTACTAGCAGAAAAAGATTAATTGAGGTTACTTCTGGACAGAACTTGTATGCCAAGTTTAGTCTTGGCATGAGCTTTTATTGCCATATGTTATAAGTGCAAAAAAGTAGAACTTTATGAAGAAAATGGTGACTGACCACAGAAAAAGTTGAGCTGATAGGTACCTTTTGAGAAGAAGAGTGCATTGTGTGACAATTTGCTGTGGTTTGTGTATTTTATGGAATCATCACTCCAATCACTCCATGTTATACAAGCAGATATTTGGATTGGGGAACCTGTCTTACAGAACCTTCAAATAATATGTTGTTTTGCAAGGATTATTTCAGCATATGCAGTCTTCTGTCCAGCTGCAAAGCTTTGTTACCAACCAGTTTGTGGACACAGCCACAAAGCCCAGATGTTGTAGTTAGAATCAAATTGTCTGTAAAAATGAGAAAAATTATGTTCAGCTCGAAAGAGGGCAGTGCCCGAGACCAGTGGCTCACCAGTGGAGAAGCAGAGTAAAGCTTTCTGCAACACTGAGCAGATGGGAAGTGCTCAACAAATGGCAAATAACCATGTGAAAGAGAAGATTAGGGGTAACTTCTCTCTATAACAGATACTATTCCTGAAAATTGATGCATAATTTTTATGCTGTGAGCTGCTTTACACTCTCATGTCAGTTTTCCAACTCTGATTTCTGCATGATGTTTCTAAGAAGAAAGAGGGTGGTTCTTACATTGACAGCCAGCCAAGTGAATGCAAATGTGATTTGAACTCTTGACTTTCCATGAATTATTTGGAACTCCAGCTGATACGGAAAAGAGCTGTTTGAGACTCCTATTTGGCTTCACATGTAAAATGCTCCAAAGAAATTCAAAAATTGACTTGAGGCATGACCAGAAGCTCAGCCCCGGCAAGTATAATTCTGTCATGCCTGAAGTGTCATCATCAGTAACACTAAAACTCATGTCTAATTGAAAAATAGTATATTATCAAAACAATTAATGGAGTGACTTCTGCACTACATTAGCAAACTACACTATTAGCTTCTCCACATCCACTTAAAAATTGGATCAACCTATTTATTCAAAAAAAAAGTAAAACGTTCTATTGTAGGCTTTTGTGCCAAAAATTTTATGCTTAAAGTATATTGTCAGAAGCTGTCTTCCCTGTGTCTTTTGTAGACATTAAGACACTTGTCAAAGATGGATGCTTTTCTACCCAGAGCTCTTAACACTCCTTGAAAAAAAAATAAAAAAACCCAATAAATCCCTTTTGTTCAGAGTAGTGTGTCCTTGCTGAGACAGGCACAAAACAAGGAGCTGTTGTAAAGCTCCTTTGGGACTTTGTTCTCTAGCCTTTCATTCTGAAGAGCACATTTATCAGAGCTTTATGCATCAGAAAGGTACTCTGCATGTAAAGGGTTGTTTCAACTGACAGCACTTGATTTCTTTATTTATTTTTTTTTTTACTTCTATCTGAGCTCTTTTAAGTACATGAACCCTAAAGAATCATTTGTCTCTGAAATGTGCCCAGCCCTACAGCTTAGGAAGTCAGAGAGCAGAGAATTAAAACCAGATCTCAGTATTTTTGATTTTAACATCTTAGCACAGAATGACTGACCCAGTAAGACCGTTGCCTCTGGGCAGGTAAGGGAATGATTTCTATAATATTTTGTTTGTAGACAGAGTTAATAGCTGCTTGTGCTTTGTATCCCAGGATAAAACAGTGGTTCCTCCTCAGCTGTTTTCACTGAATGTCCATGAAGCATCACAACTTGTAAGGTGAAGACGAGCAGGCATCCAGTAAACAACACACAGCAAAGCTGGCGGGATGGGGAGGACAGAAAGTTTCCATAGACATGATATGAAATGTCCTGCATTCTTTTATGTCTCTGCAGAACTGTCCGACACTTGACTCAGTATTTTATGGGATTTTCCACCCACCCACACACACATACCCACGCAGCCCCCACTTTATTCCTTAGAAGGGTGGAGACTGGAGACAGCTCTGCCAGGATTATTGCACCTACAATGGAAGGGAACAGAGATTTTGGAAAACAGAAGTTTCAACAGTGTAGTTGCCCTGAAAAAGAGGGAATAATTCTTGAAACCTACCTCTATGTATAGAGTATATACAAGTGATTCATGTGAACAGAATATTTCAGGTTTCAGGCTGTTTTTACTGTAGGAAAAGCCAGTTTTGGCAAGGCATCTTTTCATCTTTTAAGTGTGTCATCTTGGAAGAGATTTGGCTTGTTGTTGACAGCTACCAAATCATCATGTGATACCTGTTTTTCAGTAAAGTTATGTGGTCCCACTGGCATTGCAGAGAGTGAAGAGGATGTTTCTGAGGTGAGACTTTCCATACACACCAGCCCATTGCTGTGTTGTTGTTCCAAAGCAAGAAATCTGCCCATCTTCTTTTTGTTGACTTCCCATAGCAGAAAGGTCACAGTGCCAGCCAAAGATGGCCTTTGAACTTGGGCAGTGCATAGGAATTTGTGGATTTTCAAATTTAGGCTGTTCAGCTGACAGGTTTCTTACATGTAGGATGGAGGAAATAAATATTCTGCTTCCTCAGATTTATTTGCAAGTAAATGAATTAGTGCAGTAAGTTCTTAGGAGCAGGAAACAAGGAACGTGTGACTGTTCAGCATCTTAGAGTGCCATTCCTGCCCTGTCACACACTAAACAATAATACAGAAGTAAGAAAAACCCACTCGGCTCTCAAAAAATTGGTACTTTTCAAATTACCATATTTTATATGTATGGTACATTTAATCTCCCAAACATTCCAAGAGAATTTTATTTTCCTTTGGTCTCTAGGACTGTTTCTGGAGGGGAAAAAAAAAATCCCAAATGTTGGAAGAAGCCAGCTGCGTATAAAACAGTTCAAAAATCTACTCCTACGCAAACACAGCAATCCAGTGGTCTCTCTGCTACTGACACATTCCATTTGGGTGCAAAGTACTGGAAGGAAAACTGGTGATAATGTTGCATTTTTTTAAAATTACTTTGGTAATTATAATGGTGGTTTAAAGAGGTCAGTACATGCTTTTACCAAAATAAGGAAGCTGTTTTAGCCTAGTACTCTAAGGCAAACTTATTACACCTGATTAGCATTAGGGAATGCTGGTAGGGTGAATTTCCAGGTGTTTGGACATGCATGTGCAAGTGGGTTTTGTGGTTGCTATTTCTCTTCAGTCTTCACCTTGAGTTTCTCACTTGGAAACTGCCATGTACTTCAGTCTGTTATCACAGATGTTGGACTGGATCATTTTCAGTTGCTGGGTTTCAAGGGTGGTGGGTACTTTTTAAAACGTTCAATATTTATTCAACCTGCTCTGTTTAGTTAAACACGGTGAGATATGTGAAATTCATGATTTTTTTTTTCCCCTTTAAAAAAAGGTCAGTGTTTTACAAATACCTGACCAACTTCTTTGGTTAACATATTGGCAATAAGGCAGTCCAAGTGTGCATCTGAAGGGGTTTGGCACTGGTGCAGCTTGCAACCCTTTGTAAATCTCAGGTGGTTCTCTGCTTTGATGGCAACTCTGCAGATGCTGGGAGGGTGCAGTATTAGCCTTAAGATCTGCCCTGTGGAGCATGAGCTTTTCCTTTTGTGCTGTCTCAAGTTAATATGAAGCATTAAAGTATTTTATTGTTATGTGATGAGTTGCAGCCACAGCCCAGGGAGGCACAGGGAGGAGGGGGGCCTCATGTGTGTGTTAGTATTCCACCTGAGTGTGCGCTTGCTTCCAAAGGGGAGCAGTTGTTTTACCCCATGCTGCTGTCATCAGTCTGTCCTTAGCTGAGGCTCAGCTGTTCTATAACACTGTGACAGCAGAGGCAGGACTTCAGTCTTGATCCTTCCCTGGCTTTCCAGAAGACCATGGCACCCACTTGCTCCCCACTGATACCCTGCATGGAGTGAAAAGCCTCGTGTGGCAGCACATAACCAGAGTGGAAACGTGGCCCACTGGCAGCTCTCTGTGGTTTGATCTGTTTTATTGTAGTGCCTTAGATCTGAACTTATGTCATCAAACATTCTTCTGTTTTCATAGTGTGGAGACTTTTGCGTGTGATTTCTAAGTGTCAAGTCTTCAAAAAGAGAATTAAAACTTTCAATGATGTTTTGCCTCGCACACCTTCTTTTAATTGAACTGAAGAAGTAGCCTCTCTCTCCCTTCTCACATGTTTAAATTTAATTCTGCCCACAGCAAAACATCTTACAAAGTCATCTTGTGGTCATTTTTTATTTCTTCTCATGGGCTATTCCATGGTGTGTCATGACAGCCAGATTTCAGAACCAGAAAATACTAGTATTTACTAATAAAGCATAGATCCCAGTTATTTGATTTTGACAACAAAGTACAAATAATACGGAATGCCAGGAGCTGAAGCTTTTTTGGCAGAAGGGTTTTTCAGTAAAGCTTCCTGCTGAGCATTCAAGTGAAACAAATAGGTTAATTTAAAAGCTACTTACAACCTTTATGTATTGATTTATTATGCAGTTGTGAATGGCAAAAGAATAAATTACATATTTCAGTGTTATTTTGGACAGCTGTCCTGTCCTGGGAGTATCTGCTGATGGTGCTTTAGAGTTTCTGGGGTTTTCCATCTTTTTTCTAGTTACACAAAGTCCGACTGTATTTTGAGGAGCCATTTGTATCTTGGATCACTGATGGGCCTTTGTATAATATTTTCTCCAGCTCAGTCTTTCCTGCAAAGACATCTGATATTTGCAACCGAAGTGCTACTCCAAATGCGCAGCTCACTGAACCACATACTTAGTCATGTGTGTTTGTTTAGGGACTGAGCCTGAAAATACATGCAGAGATCAGAGTGTGGCTGTGTCAGGACATGTATGAACCTATAGCACAATAAAGCTTCTGCTGCTCAGGTTTAAATGAAATATGCAAAGATGAAAAAAGAAAGGATGATTGCCCCATTTTACAGAGAGGGAACGGGAAGTAGAGATAGATGCTGTGTATTTATGTCTAGGGAGAGCTTATACATCTCTATGGGTTTCTGTAAGGTATTTTAATTAGTATGCTCAGTGTTTCCTATACATAAGGTAACCATTCTTGAGAGGTCAAAATACATTTTGTTCTTAAAATGTTTTACGGGTTGGTTTTTTGGAGGGTTTTTTTGTGTTATAACTTAACTTTCTACATATGCTTTGAATTATTTGCTCATGTTTCTATGTCCAGTTTTTCCAGGTCCATCAAGCATGCATGTGATCTGTAACACTATCCCTTCAGATAGTTCCTTAAAATTAACTCCATAGCAAGACTCAAAAGAGCACATAGTTTCCTTTTTACTTTAATTAAAATGATGCATATTTGCCCAATGCTGTGGAGAATGACATGATGCAGAGTGGTTAGTCAAACATGAAGGCAGGCAGAGCAGAGACCTTTTGGCCTTGTGAGCTTTTATAATAACAAGTTGTATTAAGCAAACAACTGTGTAACGTGAGGGGTTTCTTATTGAAAAACAAGAGGGGGTGAGAATGCTTTTCAGTTCCCCCTTTGTGGGTCAGTGTCTCCAGTTGGTAAGTAGGGAATAGACAGATATTTAAAAATAGCTGCATTTCAATTGCATTACTTCTTTTATTTTTTTTAACTTTGCTGTTGATTGGATCAACTCTTCATTCTATTGTAAGAATGTCATAACTTGACTCTAATGCTTATACAACGCCTTTTGCAATTAGATGATGTAAACCTTAACATATTTAGAGACATTCAAATAATCCCCCTGAGAAGCTAGACTAGTGAGGAGACTGAGCTTTGATGGTTTATATTTATAATCATGAAATAGTTTTGGTTGGAAAGACCTTAAAGACCATCTAGTTCCAACCCCTCTGCTGTGGGCGTGGACATCTTCCACTAGACCAGGTTGCTTCTGAGATTCTTGTAAACCAGCCCCTCCAAGTTCTCCTCAGGACTTCTCTCAATCCGTTGTCCACCCAGCCTGTGTTTGGGATTGCCCTGACCTGGTTGCAATTGCACTTGGCCATGTGAAAATCAGGTTTGCCTGGGCCCACATCTCAAGCCTGTCAAGGTCCCTGTGGATGGCATCTCTTCAATTTTTTTCATGAGTGCAGAGAGAAAAATGAGTAATGTGCTGGTTCTAGGTGGTATTGTGACAGTGTTTGATTCAAGTGACATTTCTTTTCCTTATTTGGGCTAATTTGTTTCAGATTCTATAGTGATATATCACTGCATAGAAAGAAAGATAAATAAGATGCCCCACCTGTAATCTTCTATTGAAAGCATAAATTTTAGCTGATTATGCCCTGATAAACATATAGTTGTCTTGAGATTTACATGGACTTTCTGAGAATCACTGTACATTATATTATGGAGTATTTTTATCCACAACTATAGCGTGTTGAGAACTCATATGGATCATATCAGCTCGGACCCTGACTCCAGACAGGATAAGTCAATGCCTGGGGCTTCAGTGTCCTCATCTTTAAGACTAAAAGTGCAGAAGTCCTCTGAAAGTTGCTGTAATGTCTACAAATACATGCCCAGAGCCAGTTACTTAGTTTGTATACTGATGTATTTATTTATCAGTGTATTTGCAGTGCTTTGCAATGCTGTGTGCAGTGGGGTAGGGCTGTGGTGCTGTTTCCTGCTGCAGGATAAAAGCAAGCACGTGAGAGCAGGAAAGCCTCAGCCTGGGCAGTCTCATGACATTTGGGTGGAAGGCACTGCCAGCTTTGGAGCAAAAGCAATTGCATTTTATCCCCACCATCCTGCAAGCTTTTTGGTTGGGGTGTGTGCAGTATAATGACAACTGGGAAGTCCTATATTGTCCCTGATGTTGTTCCAGGCTGTGTGAAGCTGACTGATTTTACAGTTGTACTGTATTCTCAAGGGATATTAGTATACCAGTGTCCCCATGGCTTTGTTCTTCTGGAGAAGTTGGGCCAGGAGACAAAATCCAGAGGAGAGAGGTATAAATGTCTTGCTGTACGGCAGGCTGGTAGGATTCAGTCCCATGTGGGTAGATCCCATCCTCTCTGTACGGTCAGACCAGCTGGGAAACAAAAGTGGGAAGTGTGCATGGGAAAACCTTGTTCCCATCCTCAGTGCTACCTCCCTCAAAGTGCTGCTGGCCTTGGAAGATCTGATAGGATTATGATTTTAATATCAGGAAATATTTAAATTGCATCAACCATGTCCATGTGGTAGGAACATGTCGATTGTTGGTTTTGTCTCTCCCTGCTCACCCCCTGCCATAGCCTGACTTTCCCATAAGCCAGGGATTAGAGTTGTGATTATGGTCCATAAAGACTGTGATACCAGTAAGGGGTGACCTGTGCTACCAGCTGCCTTCCAGGCAGAACCCAACAACTCCTGCACCACAGGAGGACAATCTGGAGAACAGACCCTTTCCACATGTGAATTAAAAACTGTATGTACATGAATCTGAAGTATGAAAGAGCAGAGCCTGCTGCCTGTTCCCAGCACATCTGCTCTGCATCATCCCGGTCCCTGGCCACAGTCCCATGTGACAGGGCTGCATCTGATGCTGGGGAAGGGGAGTGTCAGTGTCTGCACGCTGGGCTTGTTTGTGAATGAGATGAGCATCACGAGTTAGCAGGTTTGTTCAGTGAAAAACAACCTCATCATGCTCTTACTCTCTAGAACTGTGCATTCTTCACAGCCTCTTGGTATGTTTTAAATGTTCAAGAATTGGTGTCTTTTTTGTCAAAGATTTAAAAGACCATTAACTAATCATCAAGTATGAAGGAGTGGTGTTACAATAAACAGCAGGTTTTGGGTGGGCATTGCCTGTGGGAGCTGCACTGTAACCTTGATGTGAGCAAGAGAGTCACGCTGTAAAATCAGCGCTGGTTTTGGGTGCACCAGGAAACTGGTGCCTGTCATGTGGTTCTGCCCTTAGTTTGTAATTTTAAGTTAGGATGGTCTTTAGTTTATCTGTTGTTTTGAGTATCCAAGCCATTCCTGTTCCTCATGTGTTTGTTTCCTTTTCAACAAGGGGGCAGAGAGATGCACCTTTTGTTGGTACGCTTTTATTAGGATTGTATTGTTTGGTGGATTCACTCCACATAGTTCCAGTATGTGGTGTTGTGATGCTGAAGGGATGCTCTGTTTTTCTATTTATAGAGGATACTTGGATGGCCTGCAGCTTATTTCCGAGGTCTGGCAATTGCTTTCAATCTCACTAACCCTATAGTAAATATCTTGATGTTTTTAAGGCAGAGACTCAGGCTTTCAGGACAGAGACTGTGTGCTCTGTGTATGTGCGTGGTAGATACATCTTTGCATTTATGAGCATTGCTTATGTGTAAATAAAAAAAAACCAGAATGCTGAGAGAAAGACTGTCCATGGGGGTTTTGGTATTTTTTAATGTGTGTATTGTTTTACTTGTATATTGTGAGTTTATTCTGGTATATATAAATATGAGTTTCTGAAAGGTGCTTGCTTTGCAGGTGTGATTCTTAATGTGTTGTTACATCATCTGTAGCTTTTTTATATTGGCATCTACAGGGTGGATGTATATTTATTAAACTTAATAGACCTTAAAGCACCTGCTGAGCTGCATTGAACATGAGATGAAATGATATCCCTTAAATTGTAAGGCTGTACATTTGTAAAGATTTTTATTTTGTTTTGATTGTTGAATTAATGCAGAATAATTGCTCTGCCATAAGCTTATCAAGAGTAATTTAATATAAATTGATCAAATTCAGGCTATTTAATCTTACTGAAATTAGTTTGTGTATTTATAATGTATCTGTTGCTTTCAAGAGGGACTCTGCCAGCTGAGCACCTCAGTTGGTGTAAAGCTGAATATTCAGCTGTGGTCAGTGCATGTGTGTAAACTGATAAATGAAAGCTTTAAGGAGAGCTTCACCTTGTTTTCTTGAACTTGATTGTTTATTCCAAGCAGTGACCTGTATCTTGATTTGCTACGAACTGTTGTAGTTGAGCACACTCATCGTTAAGCTGATCTTTGCCACTAGTTTATGAAGACTTCATGTACTAATAGAGCATCACCATAGAAGTCCTCTGTTGTCTGACCCTTCAGTTTGAGGGTGAGCTTGCATTTGGAGCTGTGCTCAGAAGCAACAGTACCTTTACCATTGCTTTGTTTTTATTTTTAATTATTTCCTCTTGTTTTCCTGCATCCCTGTCTAGCTTTTTCCGGTTTTATATTAAGATAAATATGTTTTTAGTTTTCATAAGGATTTTTGGGTGCGGTATTCTTGTTTTCTGTTTGTCTTCTTTGAGCAGCCTGTGGAGTATTTTTGATGAGCACAAAGTCATCTTTTGTTATCTTGTCCAAACCAAACTTAGTTTATCCTTTATTTTATTTTGCCTGGAAAGAAATATGTGGACAATCCGGTGGCTGAGAATAATTATGAAATATCTAACTTGCTCTTTGTAAGACAAGACATTATTATCTTGAGGGTGAAATTTGCTGGGTTGCTGAAGCTATTGAGGGCAAGGTGAGACTCATATACTAATTAACACTGTTCTTATCAAGTCCAAGATTCTGTGCAAGACAGCAGCCCATGATGAGTTAGAGGGAAATGGAAAATTGCGTCATGTACTTTGCCAATAGTATTTTTGTGCACATGAGGCCAAAACAAATTTCTTCCCATCTCTCTAAGCTGGGTGTTTCCATGTTGCAAACTGGGTGAGCACCATATGTCTGTTTCTAGAGACAATCAGTTCAACTTGCACTGACATTTTTGCAGAAGAATGTCCTTATGTAGCAATCTTTCCCACTAGTTACAGACTGTAGGATTCTTAGAACTGGAACTCCAGCAGAGAAAGCATTTGTGGTGGAATTAGGTGTTTAAGTTTATGGGAGTTTTGAATCCACCAAAAAAAAAAAAAACAAAAAACCAAACAAAAAAAGTAACAAAGAACAGACTGTTTGATTACCAGGCTATAAACCTTAGCATGCAGTGCATAAACATGGAGGAACAAATTTTCTAGCAGGCTGGTGCTATTGTGTGGAAGTGGATTTGAGCCAAACTCCCAGATTTGAAACCCCATGAACTTCAGTAGGCCCGAGCCAATCTTTGGCTTAGGTTCATCTCAAACATTGCAAGGACAGAAAACGTGTTTGAACATTCACAGTAGCAATTGGAGTCCAAAAGGGGAAGGTTTGTGCATAACCCGGTCACTGTGTGCACATGCAAGGGGCATATCAGTGCCAGTATGAACATTTGTCCCCTTGATCATCATGAGAGTCATTTTAGAGCATCTTTGAAAACAACACCCTGCAGGGAATGTTTCTGGCATGAATCCTCAGTACGTGAATCTGTTAGCAACTTACCTCTTTAGTGGGTAGAGTTTTATATGGCTTCTCTAATTTCACCTGAATAATGAGTCACTTGCCTGTTGTCCTCACCTCTGTGGCCCCCTCTGACAGCCGTCTTGTGTCACGACAGTTTGCATCATGTCCCTGGGTCACACAGCAGGTTCCTGCTCAGGAGACAACTGGTTTATTACACATTGAAGCAATACTGACTTCTGGATGGGGACTGTAGTGGGAAGATTTCGACAAATTCCCAATTATACCCAGACCAACCGGAGAGATTTACATGTTGGTTTTAATAAGCATTGTGCTCATTTGTTTGCTTTCTTCTTTGCAGCAGAGCAAATTCTGGTTTCCTCAAAGTTGTGCAGCTGCTGTAAGTGGCAATAAGACAGCAGTGTCAGTCACAGCAGTGCTCCTGCACTTGCTGTATCCCGGGGTTGTGTCTGGAGCTGGAGAGAGGAAAGGTTTAACATGAAAATGAACTGCGTGCAATTACCAGTTTATGGGGAAGCAAACAAGGGATCCAGCTTGTGGTGCCACTGGAATGTTAAATTCTTGTACTGAAGAAACTAGAAGAAGAAATAAAAAAAAAAATCTGCATGCACTGTTAACAGAAGTTCTCAGAGCATTCTACAATATTTCTTAAGAATATAATTGCCAGCTTTGACATCAGATGCGCTTCATGTGCATCCTGTGGAGAAACCTAAATGAGCATTTATCATGGAGGATGTAGGAACACATGGAGATAAGAATATTTTATAGTTCTGTGGCAGAGCTATCATCAGGACATGCCACCTCCTGGAACTGAGCTGCCTGTGTGACATTGAGATGCAGTTTATGCCAATTCACTTGACTTAGTCTATTGATCTGTAATTCTTCCTCTTTTTGATACAATTTGATCATAAGCTTGTAATAACAAAGGGACACAAACTGCTTGTTCTTTATCAAAATCTGCAGTATATTGTTAGAGCTCTGCAAGGTTAACACGTGTCTGATGGACTATTGAAACAAGCTGCTGAGAGAGCTTTGTTGTAATATCTCTACACCAAACATTTCTCTGACTCATACTCCCACATACCCCTTGTAGTGAATTTTGTAAGTCAGGGCAAAATTTAGACTTCTATTTGTTATCTAGTACATATTTCTAAGACATTGCCAAACAAAAAGCTAAATTTAAAAACTCTGACTTTTGTTGTTGGGGTTCCACACATGCCAAAGGAACATGTGTCAGCAATTTTAGACTTAGTGGCCACGTAATTGTGAAGTATCCTTTTGGTTTTTTGTAATAGATGTTCTTGGATCATAAAACCAGAGAAATTCCTGTTAGCTGTTTGAGTTACATTTACTGTCACTGCTTTTTGATTAATATTAGTGTCACTTCAAGAATTTATGTTGGAATGGAAAAAGAAAAAAAAAGAACAACTTTTGTTTATGTGTATGACAAAGCTATTGTGTCCAAAGAGAAAAATGCTTTTAATGATTTTATTTGACTGGCATGCTCACATGGACAGCCATTGGGTCCTGCACATATATTCTGTCTTCATTTGCTTTGTAATGTAGCCCTCATTTGTTAAACAGTTTGCCTCCTGCCTCATGATACTTTATTTTTCTAAACTGTGCGATGAGCTGAGGGGATGGAGAAATAAACTGTGGCTTTGGCTATAGAAAATGAGACAGAGACAGGCTCTCCAGTGCAGGGAAGGGAAGTGTGTTTGAACTTCAGATCCATCCTAAATCATAGGGTCAGCGTAACTGAACTGGGAAATACAGTGGTACGATTTCTTCCCAGCTCACACCTGAATCATAGACCAGTCCTTTGAACTGAA
Organism: Scytalopus superciliaris; assembly: GCA_013400415.1. NCBI lineage: Eukaryota > Metazoa > Chordata > Aves > Passeriformes > Rhinocryptidae > Scytalopus > Scytalopus superciliaris. The sequence continues at coordinate 297,725 of VXBX01004843.1, read as the reverse complement.
GCAGCTTTAGGAATTGTTCCCAGGCTTGCTAACTTCTTAACCATCTGAGATACACCTTGGAGATACACCAAATGACCTTCTCTTGGCAGGGATGGCTTTTCTGCAGAGGGATTTATCTAGAGTGTACCTTAAGACTGAAATGGTGCTGCCTAGTTCCTTGTCTAAAACATTAGTCTTTAAACTATTACATGATGATTTTATTCCCATTCATGTACAGAAGTAAATATTTAAGGGTAAAGTAATTCTGAAATTAGTGTTTGGCAGTAGGATTATTTCAGAACTTAATTTTTGGACAGAGACTTTAAAGTCACTATGGTGAGGAGACTTTGAATGTATTCTGCATGGTTTCTTCAGTACAGAGTATGGTGTATTACATGGCTGTAAACTTGATTACTTATATCTCGGTAAAGACTTAGGCTTATACAGTTTGTTGCTGAAAGATACCTACATAAAACATGTGGGTTTGCTCATGGCCTGGTGTCATCAGCACTGGTGGTTGTCTTTACTTGCCTAACAGCTGTTCCACTGCATTTCTCTTGCCCACTGTCACTTTTGTGGCTGCCTCCAGCCTTGAAGCATCAGCAGCCTGGGCCAGTGGTTCATTTTTAGTCTGTGCAAGTTTTTATAGTCATCTGTTATCAATTGAGCTGTAGTTGCAAAAGTCCATTCTGTTAGTTATTTGGTGATAAACAGAAGGACTCTGGGTGATACCTAGTACCCTGCAATCACTGATCTGAACCTGTCTGTAGTAATCACTGCCTTCTGTTTTGAATGAAAAAAATAATCAGTTACCCCTTGCTACTTTTGTTTTTTAGTAAAGGCCTCCCCTGACTTACTATGGAAATGCCAGCTCAGTGGTTCCTCTGTCCTGTCTTTTATTTTGAGATGACTTGGCAGCTGTCTGCACTTTTCAGTGCTGTGCCTGTGGTGTGTGATTCTGAAGTTTGTAGTCAGCAAGGTCTGGCCCTGGACTTTGCATGGACTCATGTTTCTGTGTGAGGAGTCAGATCCTCTCACTGATATGGCTGAAAATTAACTTCAAAAATACTCTGACTTGTCAGGTTTTTATTAACTATGAAAGGGTCCCACCACAAGTGATGTGACAAATCCTGAGATCATCATCCAGAAGAAAAGTTTGGTCTTACACACTTCTCACCATCATGAGAGCTCTGGCTGTGTGAGGTGGTGCTGTGGTGGGAGCGTTCTGGATAGGCAAAAGCACAGGGAAGGAGAGCAGCTGTCAAGGGAATGGTACAAGTTGCTTTATCCACAGTTCTGGTAAAGAGTGGAGAGAGCAGATCAAGTCAAAAGCTATGCCTGCTGTCATTGTCTTGTCTGCCTCCAGACATTTGACTCTGCCTTGAAGTTGGTCTTGGGCCAGCCAAGGAAAGAGTTATCACTGTTGTGACTCAGAGTCAGCTTTGCTGAAATTGTCAGTTAAGCCAGCACATAACTGGTCCTCCCACCTGAGACCAGGATCAAGACTTTCTGTTGGTATATTTTTCCCCTAACTGGGCTAATGGCATTCAGCTTATGAACTGCTTGTTATCTTAGTTTCTAGCAAATGGAATTAAATTTATGTACTGAACATCACTTGCTCTCCTGGCATTTTTAGGACGAATCCTGGACTTGAAGACTGGAACAGTAAAGAAAGAGGGTCAGCAGTCTTCAATGAGAATGTGCATGGGATCCAGGCGCTCTTTCATTTGCAGAATGAGGTATGCATTTACCTTGGATGCCATGATGGTTCCAGTCCTGTTTCAGATTAGACTTCAGACCTTGCTTAAAAGCCAAAGCTGTAAAGACACACTCCCATGAAGCATTTCTAGAATGTTTGCTTTTGGAACTGGAGTAAAACTGAAACCTGTCTTCCCTTACTATTAATGACAAAATAACACCTTGTTTATGTGTTGTAGTTATTCTTATTAGTGTGGGGTGTAGGATGGTTTTTCCAGAGAACTTCATGACCACTTCACCCCTGGAATATTAGCCATTGTCTCCTCTACTCAAGTTATATGAGTCAATACTTTAGGAACAAAGTTTTCGCAATTGTAATGGAAGCCAAACTCTGTATATTTTTTCAGCAAACCAATAATATTAAAAATATTAAAAGAATCTTGAAGATAAACAGGATTCAGTTGCAGACTTGCCAGCTATGTAGGAATTAACCTAAGCCTGGTATGAATTACCAGATGTCAGCTGGCTGATACTAGATAAATGAGTAATTGTTAAAGGGTTTTTAAACTGCAATTTTTCAACCTCTCCTGCAATGCTTGGGCTTCTTTAAAGATGTTTGCCTGTCCAGTGCTTTTCACTGGGACTCACGAGACTTCTGTTGTTTTAGTGCTAACAGGCTAAAATGCCTGTTGCTATTGCAATAAATTTCTGTCTGTAGGGTTAAGAGGGTAAAGTACATAACTGCATCTGCAGCCTAAATACAAAATATATGCTGAAAATAACGAATGCAAAATTCGTCATAGAATGAAAAACACAAAGCCAAATACTTGCCATGTTGAAGTACTACTCGGGTTATGTGGTGGATATTGTTTGTCATGTGAGCAGGCTGAACATATGGCTCTTGGGTGCCTTTGTAAGGTGTTGATACACTTTATACCTGCAAGATCAGACTTCACAGCTAGAGCACCTTTTCCCCCTTAAGTGGAAGGAAAGAAATACGGCCTGGAAGAGCAGCACTGGGAACTTTGCTTTTTCTTCCCCCAGGCTGCACACACTGATCATGTTAGGAGGACTTTTTCTGTGCAAAGAAAACCAGGCCTATTGTCCTGTTTGCAGTTGTTCTCCAGCTTTCAAAACAACAATTCACATTGCAGTTATTTCCTAGCACCCTGGTTCTGTAAACTCCAGTGCACTAGAGTGATTTTACACATGCCAGTAGCCCCATTGTTTTTGTAATTCTAAATCTTATTCTAATTGTTCATTCCTTCTCCTTGGCAGTGACTGAGAAGGAAAAAAAAGAGGATTTAAAAAAAAAACTTCTGGGAAGAATGAGCCTCAAATAATGTGAACTTTCCGTGTGATTGCTTCTTTCATTGTTATTATTCCTTTTTCTATTGAAAATGAACTGCTTTTGCCCTTCAAACTATTTACTCAGCTTCAAATGGATTGTTGAAATTATACAGTTAGGCATAGTTAGAAATACCATAAAAAACACATGAACAAGTGTTAAACAAAGTCACTTGACAGTGTACATAGTTTGATCTTGCAAACATTAGCTTAATGTCTACTGACATTGTAACAGGTGCATAACAGTTGAAATGCTCTGTCTGAGGGTGCTGCTGGAACACTGAGATTGGTTTGTGTGGATATTTAGTGTCCTGACCTATATTCTTCAGTTTCCACCCTTGTTTTACAGTATTTTGGCGAGTGTCTATTCTTCAGCCACCCAATTTTATATAGGTTTCAGGTTGAGGAAGTGTGGAAGGAAATCTTTTTCTAGTCTCTTCTGTTTTTCTAAAATAGAGAAAATATTTGTAGCACACCTAAAAAGCTCAGCCTATGGAAGCAGCACATTCTAAAAGAACATGAATTGCAATTTTTTGTTGGAATTAGGTATCCATTATTGTCTGCTTACATATGGTAATACAGGTCTGAAAATGCACTTTCATCATGTGTATTTATATTCATTTTTGAGCCCTTTGAAATGTTAACTTACTTTTAGGTGCGGAAACGCTCCTCTGGATCATTTACCTCTGAACAGAATAACCACCATGAGAAAAAGATACAGGTACTGTTACTTACTTTACCACAAACCAGTTAGTTGCCATTAGCTCAGTGGCAAAGGGAAGTGCTTATGCTCACTCCAGGAGTGCCACCTGGATGAACGCCTGCATTAACACACAGCATAAAACAGCCTTGGGGCTGGGGAGAGGAGAACTCACCACTAAATTCAGCTGTGGTGGAGTCACTGGATCTTTTTGCAAACAAAATCTTTCTGCACATGTCACTCAGATTCTTTGTCTTAACCAGCTCCGTCTCTGAATTAAACTTCAGTATCTTTTTTTGAGAAATATTATGCAAAGCAGCTTGAATACCAAAGTAATGGAGCTGATGGTGTACAGAATTCTAGGCTGACACTTGGTTGTTTCCAACATAACTTAAAAATACCAATAAGTCATTAGTTGTTGTAGTTTAAAAGCAGAAAGCTGTTCTGCCTATCAATGAATATGATATTTTTGTGTTTCTTGTTTATTTAGGAATGGCCTTGGCCCAGTGAAAGAGGGTGAAGCACAGTATGCTGTTGTTCATTGCACTGGCTATATCAAGGCGTGGCCACCAGCAGGTGAGTGTCTCGTGAAGGTGGCGTGCACTGTGCTGTCATTGGCACCTGAAAACCTGGCTCAGGATTCTTTGGTGCTAGAAAACCAGAGTGAATTTTAGTGGGGTAACCAATTAAAGCTCATCTTGAGAAGCTTTTGATAACAAGAAATCAGCTGTTGTTATTCACCCAGGGTATCCCCATTTTTCAGGGTGACTCCCTTCTCAATTTCATGGGCACAAAAGAACTGTAGGAATTGTCAATAATTCAAGATTCCAGCAACTGGGACCAAAGGTTTTCAGCCTGATAAACCAATGTAAAAATGGTGTGCTTTGAAGAAGGTAGACATAAAGCATGTGTACCTCTAGAAAACGCCAGCTAATACTTTATACTTCAGTACTGAATTGCAAGCACCTGTGCATGAAAATGTGTGATTCCAGTTTAGGCACACGGGTCTTCACAGTGATGCTGTTACTCGAGAATGTTCAGTGTTTGTGATAAATTCTGGTTTGAGGCTGTTTTCTTGGGAATAGGTCTTGGCATATTGCTTTGAACTACAGAGAAAAACATTTACCTGCTGGAACTCAGTATTACATATGGGAGTATTTACCTTTGAAAAATTCAAAAGAGGAGACAGTGGAGCTCATCCAGACATCATTATGAGCAGGGTTAGTTGACCTTGGCGTTTGCAGGAGCTGAAGAGGCTGTTTGCAATGTGACAGCACTGCTGGCATGAATCAAACCAGGAGCTGTCCTGCCCTTTTGCGGTCGTACACCACAGCCATAAATCACATTTATCCAGAGATGATGAGTGCTAAGAGGTGGTTTGTACCAAGACTGTGCAGTGGTATGTAGACACCAGCATGCAGTTGTGAACCTCTTGTTGGTTTTCTACTGGAGTTTAGGAAGCGGAGGAAAACTTGCCCTCTTATTGCTAATAGGATTCAGTAGGAGTGAATATGTGTCCATTTCACTTCTTTCTCAAAACAGTGAGACTACAGTGTGTGTAAATGCTCTGAAAACAGCAGGTTTTTCTGTTTTATTTTCTTCTACAAAGAGATTAACATTTCTGTCATTAATTTCAAACATAATTGAGTTCAACCTTGATATACAGGGTGTCTCTTCAGGAACGTGCAGATCAAATAAGATTTCTTTCAGCTCCTTGCTTAGCTTCAGTGAGAAGATTGCTGCATGTTCTGGGATGTTTAAAGAGATCTAACACTTCAGGGTTGTATATTGCTAATGCAGAGCTGCAGACACATGAACTCATGTCAACACTAGGGTATGACATCAACAGTGTTGTGCTCTTCAGCCATCATTTCTGCAGGACAGCAGGCATGCAGTGCAGGAGCATGGGATTAAAAGGATCTTACGGATCTTTAAGTGCCCAGTGATGACATAGCAATCACACTGTAAGTTTCAGGAGGTGTTTTCCCCATCTCCAACGCTTCCAAAATCTCACTGCTTTCCTATGCCTAACAACATCTTTAATTATCAGTCCTCATTATTTTATGGCAAATTTTTATTTCACTGAAGGTCAAGTGGGAGTTTTCCTGCCTTGTCTCTCTGTGTTCTGGTACGTTTCCAGAAGGAGATCATATCTTATCAACCTGGACTTCAGATAGATAATCCAGCCCACTTCTACTCTCCATTCTCACAGTGCATTCTCTTTATCCTTTTGACTTTTCTCTGCACTTGTTTGTGTTTTCACTTCTCAAAATGCAGGTCACTGGCACTACACACTCTTGTTTCAGATGAGATTGTAGTGGTGTATAATGCAAACAATATTTCTAGTCTTGATTGGCAGTGTACAATACAGCATCATTCTCTTCTGTGTAGTGCATCCTGCCGTATCCTCAGTCACCTGATGTATATACCAGCCTGTCTTTTCCTCATTTGTCAACTGCAGATCTTCTTGCTTTGAGTTGTGTGATGTTTCAATTAGTGATACCAAGTTCTATCCCATTTCTGTTGCTGTAGCTTATGACTGTTATTAGTCCCCAAGTGCATGCTTATGCATTTAGTAATGTTGGATTTCATCCTATTTCTATTACTCCACTCCTCAAAATCACATGATGCTCCCTTATGATATCCCAGTGCTCCTCCACAGTGTTAATGCCTCCAAACTATAACACAATCCTAAGGGATGTTTTCGATTTTGATGGCCTTGTGAGGAATTTCAGTGGTCTTTTATGTTACCATCTACATTGTTACTTGTATTAGTCATGACTGAGTGCTGTTTTCAGGGCACATAGTGCTGAAAACTGGGGCCTTTTTCATGAGTGTTTATTTTCCCTCCCAGTCTTCCCTACTTTGTGTTGGTGATTGTCATGTATTCATTGACTTTTGGAGTTGAATGGGAATATCCACGGGCTGAATTTTTCCCCAGTTTGTTTGGGTAAATAAGTGACAATATCACTGCATTTCTTCTCATTTCCAGTGGTAATTCTGGTGTGTATAATCTGCAAAACTGGAGCAGTAATGGAATTTGCTAAGGCTTTTCTACCCTGTAATAAAATTACTTTTGTTCAAATCAGTTAGAGAACAGCAAGTCTTGGCCTTTGCATCATCTCTGATTTCTTGGGAATAACTGGGCTTGTGCTAAATCACAGCTGTTTAAAAATTCATCTGTGGAAAAGATAATTTTCATTTGTTTTTCAATTGCTAAGTGGACACTAATATAGACTCCAGATCCTTTTCTTTCAAAGCATGCAACGTGGCAAGTGCATTATAGACGTAATACACAACTTTCAAAAACAAAGTAACAAATATTAAGCAAACGTGCTTAATCTCTACTTAGTCTCTTTTGTTTAGCCCTTGCTATTTTCTCTTTCTGGATTGAATTGCATTGTCTGTGGCCAATGTGTAATTCTTTTAGTCCCACACTGAATATAACAGAATCAGTGTTGACACAGAAGAATCCAGAACTACTCTGTGATCATCATTTGTGGGATAGACTGTCAGGTTTGACAGTGCTGCTGCAGTGAAGAGTCAGTGCAAATCTGTGAAGTAATCTGAGTACTTCAAGTAGGTGAAAATGAATAAACTACAGACAGCTGGCACGAGTCTGGTGGCATATTTTAAGGACTGGGTTTGTTGTGTTATGGCTCAGGTCTATGGTCAGCTTGAAAACATTTTGCACACCTGGCTTACCTTTGTGGGTTTTCTCACTTTATGGAGCAGCAAGGCTCATGTACCTTTATCCCCGTTTTCACTGAGAAATGAGAGAGACAACACAGGGAGCATCATGCCTCATCCTCTGCTCAGGCTGTGTTTGTCAGCGGTCCATTCATTTCCCTCCACTGTGTCTGAAAGAGAAGGGTAAAACTAAGATCAAGTGCAAAACCCGGCATGTGATGCCTACATGCTTATATGCCCATATATTCTATGTTGGCCTCAAGTCATCAGGGTAGACTTTCTGTGAAAGTCAAAGGAAAAAGGAGTCAGATATTCCAGATGGATGTTCCAACCAGTTACACTGTACATTAGATTGGACAGTGAAATCTTAGGGTTGGGTTATTTTGAATGAGGTAAAAGGACCACTGGTTTGAAACTGGGTGAGCACCAATTCCAGCATTTGTCCCTTTGTTCCCAGCAAAGCAGCAACAGCTGGAACTTGTGATCCTTAGCCTGGACGGTGCAAATACTGACCTTCTCCTGATTGTTCCATTTTCAACTTTAGCAAGATTTGCTTTTCTTCTGTTTTTTTCCCCTCTGAACATTTCATTCCTGGAAGGAAATGAATCTTCTGTGGTTCATATGTTATTTTCCTAATAAGTTGGTTTTATTCATGCCATAACAATTGATGGAAAATATTTGGTGTAGAGAGAGTATACAGGCTGTCAGGGTGTTGGTTGTTTTCTGTAAATCAAAGCCAGTATCTGCAGAAAAGCACATAGTGAAAGAAAAGCTTAGAAAGGTACTTGTTTCAAAAACTTTAAATAAAAAGTTCCAGAATAATGTCAAATTCAGATAATGTTGAAATAATTTTTTTTGTCTTTAGCTAAAAAACATTTTAGTCTTCCAAGTCAGACTTACGGTAACGTCTTAACCACAGCATGCCAAAGCTGTTAGGTTATTTTAAAGTTTTGGCCAGAATCTGGACATTTGTGCAAAGTACTCCCTCTTCCAATACAAAACAAAGTAGTTGCCTGAATATTCGTTGCAGTGCCATAATTTTTAAGGCTTTATTTATTTTTTTAAAAAGAAAGAAGAATTTAGTTTTTATTGGGATTTTTCACGAGACTTTTTTCTTGGTATGGCATAAACATGCCCAGCCTTTTTTGGGTGAAAATGTTTTTCCACTGTATATGGGAGATAAAGTCACACAGTGCAGTTCCATCTCCAAGCAAGTAACCATCGGAAATGATTCTGATGGAGACAGGCATTAACAGAGAGTTGCTATTGGCCACTGGATGCTTAAATTACATCTTTCTAAAGACTCGTAAATCATTTACTTTTTAGTTTAGTGAAATAAAACCACAAGTCCACTAACGCTGTTCTGTGTGTCACAGAAAATATGGGGCAGAAGGGTAGAGGAAAAAAAAGGCAGAAGATGAAGCTGTTTTGTTCTTAAAGCCAAGTGGAAGCTCATTGGGAAAACTAAAAAGTTCCTTATGTCCACACAAACACATGCCGTTGCCCTGTGGAAAGCTTTGCTGGCATAAAGGACACTCGGAGATTAAATATAACCTCTGACGGCACCACGGTCTATTTGTGATGCTCAGTTGCAGGCTTAGCTTTGCAAATTGTTGATACTAACTCGAGCAAGCACAGCACTGTATTTATTATTCAGGAGGAACGTGTATTTGGTGTTGAGAAATAAAGCCTCTCATGGGGTTATGCATAAAGAATGTGAGTAACTAATGTGTGTTTATTTTGTTGATGTCCCCTAAAGATCATTTGCGTGGCTGCATTCCTCCAAGCTCTTACAACTTTTTTTTAGAGATAATGATGGTACTTAGTGATGTTCTGGAGCAATATTGCATTATGTTAAGGGCTGGACAAACTGGTACTAAGTGCAGTGCACATATCTTTATTTACCTGTCCGTATTGGAGTATGTTCAATAGGAAGTGTGCTAAATGAAAATTAAATCTGTTCTACAAGTGCATCCTCCCATATAAGCAGACCCACAGTGGACTCTTTGGAACTATCAACAGAAGAATAAAGAGATTAATTTCCCTCTATGGAATGCTACCAGTAATGACACCTACATTACACAGGAGCACACAATCATTTTGTCATATTTTTGTCTAGGTACTTCAGAGAAGGGTTGGCAATCCCCTGGGTCATGTATTGATTAATTCCAAGTGGATTGGTTTTTATTCATAGAGTGTCTTGTGCGATAACCCAATTAATACATTTTCCAGTGTGTTACACAGAACAAATGTAATCCACCTTGGGAAAAAGAAAACAAAAAGGTGAAAATTAGAACAACAGCCTCCTTTTGTCAACAGAGTGACATTAGAAATAATGTTTCTTAGCTAAGTTTAATTTTGGAGATTGTTTAGGTTGCTTTGAGTTTATTTGAATTTATTTGGGCAGTAGCAATCATGGACCAAGTTCCTAAAAACAAAACCATTGTTGAAAGCTGCAGAAAAAAAAATTATGCAAAGTGTCCTTTTCAATCCTCTGTGCCACTAAGGAAATGATTGAAAAAGCTTTTGAAGTCAAGGGAAAATACTTCAAATTTGTCCTTCTCAAATTAAAAACTCCGTTTGAAAGGGGTCGTTTGGTTAAGGTAATCCAATGGCAATGCCTGAAGTTATTTCCTTGAAACAGCTCTGGTTAGATGGGACAATGATGTTCCTCTGTAAAGCTCTTGAGATTTCTTGATAAAATGCTAGTTATCAATCAGGGGCTGCAAATGCAGTTGTGCCCCCCAGATTCTGAAATTATTTGCAATACAAGTTTGAATGTGTACAAAAATGTGAGATGTTTTCTTTCATACTTAGTGTATTTATTTTATTATATAGCTGAATGAAGACTAAAAAATACCTGTAAAGTGCTTTTTGGAAGCTGATTGTCAGATAAGATTCAACTATTTTTATATAAAATAACTTCCTTAGAGATGACTTCAGTTTGTTCAGCAGCATTTATAGTCATTTTTCAGTCGTCATTTAAGAAAGTGGTGTGTTGTCATCCTCTGCATGGTCCAAAGATTGACTTACATTGGGAATTACAAATTTAGAGATTAAATTGGCTGTTGGTAGCTGCTTTGCAATTAATTTCATTAATGCTTTTAAGTGCCTCTTAAATGATTCACTGCCTGTTGTGACTGAACTATTTGAAAAGCCTTGTGAAAGAGTTTACGAATCGCTTAAAATAAGTCAGCAGTGTCACTCTTGGAAGTTGTTTTTTCAAGTGCTTTATAGGAAATTGGTATCTCAAAACTGGAGTTGGGAAATAGCCTTAACTAAAGGCTTAGCCAACAAGTAAGTAAACAGTGCTAATCTGGATGTTCCTATTTGTGAAACACTGCGATGGAAAAGAGTACACATGTATGTTTTGAAATTATTCCTGTGTTTATAACAGTTACTCCTGTTACACAACTGAAAGAAGCACTGTTAGCAAAGCATCCGCATTTTTTCAGTCTTTCAACGCAACGACCCAGATTTAGTCCATTATAGAAAAAAGTAATACCAGCTGTTAAATAGGAGCACAAAATTAATGATTATTTTAGGCTGTGCCTTGTTTTTAAGGCTATTTTAATACATTATTCACAAAGAAAACTGAACACAGTGTGCATCCTCTGACCGTATCAGGTGACCTCATGGTTGCAGTAACATGCTGCGGAGCCATACACATGGAAACGTTACGGTCCATCTCAGTGTACAGTGAAGTTTCAGTGTCTGCTTTGTCTTCAGCAGCCAGAATTGCTGCTGTGGGTCCTGCGTATGCATGTGAGGTATGTAGGACTGAGCACAACTGAGAAAGATCATCTGGGCTGAACCCAGAAATAATGACTGAATCCTAGAGAAGGAAATAAGGCTATTTTGTATGGTTTAGAGCATCTAGCATAGTATAGAATGAGGTCAACAGCATCTGTGTTTATCCTAATATCCTGATTATAACAGTATTTATTATCATTTACTGTAGGAATGACTATACCAGAAGAAGATGCTGATGTGGGACAAGGTAGTAAATACTGCCTCGTGGCAATAGGAAGGCTTCAGGTAATGCCAGTCCTTCATTATACAAAATATTTCTGAAAGCATGATCACTGTTTTGATTTAGTTGTAGAGGATTGGTGCAATGCTTTGGTACTAGACTGTAAATTTTAACGTGCCTTCAATATATAAAGTGCCTTGATGACTGTTTGCAGTCAGTGACTTGTTTAGAATACGTCAATAATGCAAAATGAAACTGTGATTTTGATTCATATGTGTACTTAGTCCAGTAAGAACAGCATAGATGCTCCTGAAGATGAGTGTGTACAGATCTGCCATTCTTTAGGGTGTGTAGGGCTGGGATATTGTAGATAGTGAGAAACATGACAGTACAGGTGCTGCAGGTGGTGGGTTTAAGTGGCTCCCAAAGTCAGTGATATGCTCCATGCTATTTTTCCATTCATTCTCTCTCCCTGGCTAATCAACTACTTGAAAAACTGTGATTGCAGGAGGAATTCTGAAAACAGCAAAGATAAGGTAGTCAAGAGGCACTTCAGAAATCATAGCTCTATTCTCAGCATGTATTGTGTTGTGCATTCAGATGAGGTGTCAGCCGTAGGAACTGGGAGAATGAAATTTTACTTCCTTTTTGGCCAGATGGTTGCAATCGTTGTAGTGCATTTTCTTCCTTTGTTCGTTGCTGACGAGAGCTCAGAGCAGGAGCTGCAGCAGCCATGGTGAATCTCCATCACCACAGCAGGGAGACTAATTTTTATCTTCTGGTCTGGGAATTCTGCCATGGGGGAACATGGTTGAGCCTCTTGCATGATCTCCTGTTGGCCTGCACTTGTTGCCATCTGCTGGGATGGTATCACTCCTTTTGAGGAGAGGTCGAATGACCTTTCATCACAGCACAGGTGCCAAACCCATCTTACCTGAGGTGAACAGCCTGCAAGTGTGAGCACTTCTGCAGAGTGGGTCTCCATTGCCATGGCAGAGCTACAGAAGTATTGCAGGGTAGTTTTTAGGTTAATCATGCTTTCATAACCAAGAGTAATATATTCCACTAATGGAGAGAAGGAAGTTACGGGGATTCATATGTTACAGCTGCCAAAGAAGGATGATTTCCAAGAAAATCACATTAGTAATGTGTGGAGTGTCAAAACATCTGTTACATTAGAAGAGCCATCAGGGCATGTGAGGGAGGGCAAGAGGCTCTGTGGGTGGGTTAAATCACAAAGGAGTCAAAGTGCTTAAAAACTCTGTTAAAAATTCTGTTAAATTCTGTTCTATAATAGCAAATTGAAATCTTGCATACAGTTAACTGGCTAATCAGCTTCAAGACAGGAAGAAAAATGAGATTTTGCTCATTTTGCATTGGGACCTTGTTAGCAGAGATAGCTCTGGAAGTTGTAAGAAAACCAGTGGTCTCGTTTGCAGCCCCAGTAGGACTAAATGGATGTGAAGTGGCCTGATTGCACAGGTTTCAGACAGAGAGCTGGAAATGCATCATTCTCTCTGGTGAGAGCTGGGGAACATTTAGACCACTGTGTTTTTTCATTATGAGCAGGCCTAATATCCCCTACCTCAGCCTCTGGAGGACTTTGTTCAGTTCTGTGGGTGTTTCAAGTGAGATTCATGTCACCTGAAGTCTGAGTGTTTAGTCTGAGCAGCTCTGGTGGATGTCTGCAGATAATGAGTTGGCTTCTTCTAGAGATTGACCTTTCTATCCTAACACGGGTAGCCTGCATTGTCCTCTACAAGTTTGTCATTCTTGGTTGACAAAAATAGGAACCAAGATGCCTAATGTGCTGCAAAGTGAGATGAATCCGTCTGGACTTATGTCCTTACTCTATCCCTCCTTCTTGGGAACTTCTGGTGTATTTGTTTTTTTGCTGTGCTGTTAAGTCTAGATGGGTGCCACAGGGTGAGCTATATGGCAAACTAGACTAAAGGATGTTCTGTGTCATTTGTCTGCTGCTGTTTTATTAATGACTTCTTTCAGGAGTTAGCAGTCTGCCAACAGATGCTGTTTTTCAGACATGTAATCAAATTTGACTTGAGGTGACTGTTCTGTGGACTTCCTTGGCCCTAGGTAACCAGCTCTCCAGTGTGCATGGACATGAATGGTATGTCAGTCCCCACGGAGTTCTTGTCTAGGCACAACTCTGATGGAGTCATCACCTTCGTCGACCCAAGGTGCATCAGCGTCATTGGCTACCAGCCCCAGGTCTGTCACCACTGGGAACGTGGAGAATGGTTAGAGCTAATGAAGAAAATTCTATCTGCAGACATGAAATCTTTGTAGCTAATAATTTGTACATCATGCACTAAACGCTCTTTCATCTTTCTTTGCTGTCCACGCCTCTGTAAGATTTTGTTTTCCTCTTTGGTATGGGGGAATATATTTTTATACCTTTAGATGTTATTAGAATTCTAACAGCAAAGTGCTCTAAACCTGGCACAGATTTCCAGTGAACACATTTCTGTGATAGAAAGTTAACAGTGCTCGGAGAAGGTTTCGGTCCTGTAGACCTTTGCTTCTGTCAATCTATTGAACAGTAAGGAAACATCATTTGTGGCATATATTTTCCTTTAGGCTCACATCTGTTCCTCTGAACAGGAGGCTTGTACAGAACTGAGCAGAATAGTAAATGAATTCCTGACTACCACAGCTCTCTCTCAGATAACTCCCAACAGTTGCAATTTAGAGGCAAAATTAATTTCTTGGTCATTTGTTTTTCAATTTATTTTGATTTTAGATAGCTTTATAATAACTCATTTTACAAAAATTAGTGCCATAAAATGAGCTGTAGTAGAGGATGTCAGTGTCCTCAAGACACCATTTCACAGTTATTAAAAAAGCAGTTTAAGTTTTTTTGTGCATACATATATCTGTGCAATGGTACAATTATAATGTGGGACATGATGCCTTCAAACCTTGTTTTGTGATTCATCCTCAATTGATTGGTCCCATTAAGTGTGGTAGTCCTGATATCTGCAAGGATTATTTGCAGATCTGCACATGAATTTGTGTTGTGGTTTGGGTTTTTTACACAGGTTTATGTTTTATTCTAGGATCTTCTGGGGAAAGATATTTTAGAATTCTGCCATCCTGAAGATCAAAGCCATTTGCGAGAGAGTTTCCAACAGGTACTGTGAACTGCTCCTTTTGTTCCACAATTTATTATTTTTGTTAATATTTTGATCACAGAAGTAGCTTTTATTTTACATCTCAAGGTATTTTTTCTGTTATGCAGGAGGAGTGGCAAGATACAAAACAATTTCTTGATCAGTTGACAATCCGTTAAGCTGCATAATAAATGGTAGTTTATTATACAGTGTGCGTTGACAGTATTTTCAGAAATAAGTCAGCTGGTTAAATGTTGTGTTTTATTTTTACAAAAAATTGTTCGCTGTGCAGGGTGAGCTGCTTTGTAGGTGCCTGTGTAGATCTCATTGTCATAAGTGGTATCCAAAAGTATTTACATTCCAAGATAGGCAGTTGATTTGGAAGTAATTGCACCCTCTGTGATGCTGGACTAGTTCTCTGCCAGCATGGGTGCTCCTTCATGTACTTTAATGGAGTTCCGCCATTTTACAGCAACAGGTAATTTGGTCCTGTTCCCTATTAGAAATTGAAATGTAAGAGAAATACCAAAATAAATACAGCATATAGAAACAGTTAATAATTTGGATCCGTTGTTACCATGGGCCACATTTACATTAGCTGTATCAATGGCATTTATTCCATTGAAGACCTTACTGTTTCAGCTTGGTCTAGGCCGTGCAGTAGCAGTGCTTTCTCCAAGCTGCCTGTTTGTTGCTGGGCTTTTCAGTGCCTTCCCTGCTGCCCCGGAACACACAGCACAGATGTTTAACTGGTTACTGAGGCTCACTTATCTAAGTGGTTCCAGATTTTCTGACAACAGACTATAGCTCAACCAGGTTTCGTTGGTCCATCTCATTTTGGATGCTGATATGTATTTTCAGCTCTGAAATGCGGATATGAAATGGCTTCTGATATTTCACATAACCAGCTATGTATTCAGGCATGGCATGAAAAAAGAGAGCTTGGAAAGCCTCTCTGGGGAAAACGACTAAATGCTGTTTAGTGTCTGTAGAACAGATTGTGAAACTGAGGTTATGGTCTCTACAGAAGTGTTGGAGATAGTGTAAGACACCAGTACTCTTGAGCTGTTTCTCACCATCCCCTCCTTCAAGGGAGTCTACCAGCCCCATGGCTGATTGTGTAAGCACTGTGCATCCACTTCAGTGTCCCTTGCACAGACTGAATTCAAAGAGCAGCTGAAGGCTTTTTAAATTCAAGGTATTGATTCACAGGCAGAAGCCTGTGAGAGTTCAATGCTTGAAGTAAGTCACCACACCCAGACATCTTCCCTGCCCCACCTTGGCTTGGGGTATGATGCTCCAGTTGAATGCACCTGATGGGAACCTGTCACCAGGAGTTGGGTCCTGCTCCCCCTCTTCTGTCCTCCCTGACCTGCTCCCCACCCTTCCTGCTGCCTTGATGCTGGTACAGATGGACTTGCTGGGTAGGCTGAGGGACTAATTGATTTTGCATGGAACCAGCTTTCAGCTGGTTCAGCTCCCTGAACTGGTGCCTGATCACATCAGCGGTGCAGGAGCAGTGAGAACACATACGCTGTTTTTCACTGGTGCCCAAATGATTGATTCCACTAATCTATCCAAGAGACAGTGACAGAGAGCTGCTGGATAATAACATGTCAAACATCCGTCTCCAGTGAATCCATCCAGTGATTGCCTGGGGCTCAGCAGGGCTGACTAACTAACATTGGAGTTAATGACTTGGTCCTCACTGTATTCACTGTGAGGGAGATCAGGCTGTGGGAGGCAGCCAGAGTGTCCCTGAGCTCAGTTGCTGGGGACTTCCCTGTCACTACTCACTGTTAGGCATGTGCACAAGTGATTCACTAGATCAGAAACCTACATGATTTGCTTAAGGTCATACAAAAAGACAGCAGGAAGAAAAAAAGAAGTGAAAGTTCCTGTTCAGTCAATCTGTGTCCAATCTGTGAAAATATTGTGCTGTTTCTTTAGTAGGCAATTCCTTTTTGGGTATGTTTTTGTTCAGTACAGTAGCAGTGTGACTGGGGCTGTTACTCCAATCATGCAGTAAAAGACTGAAGTAAACAGTTAAGCTTTGCACCAGGTGGTTTTTATTTCCAAAGAATGTAAGAAAGTAAAGATTAAACATTAGCTTTGAAATTTTCTGTGCTATCTTGTTTGTGTGCACTGTTTTAAGATAGTTCAAGATTTTCCCATCAGCGATCTCTTTGCTTTATATATTTTTACAGAATTAGTGTTTGCTTAATTGAGACTTCAGGAAAATAGATCACTGCAGTTTGTTTTATTATTGTTGCTTGGGCCCTAGAAATACCTTAATTAAAAAAGTAACTGTTATTTCAAATAAACTTTTTCTTTCACTAAAACCCTCTGTAAACTTGACACTTCTAATTTGCTGACAGTATCAGAACCTGGTTGGTGCATAACAGAGGAGGAAGGCAGGGTTTTGCAATTTTTGGTCAATTGCCAGTATCTATCTCAGAGTTTTTACTTCCTTGGGAAGATAAACTCATTCATCAGGGTGGGAAAAATCAGGCCAGAATAAGATAGTCTCAAGGCCAAGACCAACAAATAGTATCAAAGGGTGCAGAACACAGCTATTGGATACCCAGTAGGTTACTATTCGGATTGCACACTTTTATACCAGCGCTGTGGTTTTTACCCTGGGTGTGGTGGTAGAAAATTGCTGATAAAAGAATCCCACTCAGTGAACTCAAACTACAAAAGCATTAAAAAAAGCCATCAGTAAAACCAACCAAAAGCCATTTACTTCAGTATGGTTTTGAACTTTCCTGGGCTTTGCTAAAGCTTTTTGTGTCTTCTATTTGCACTCTTTGCATTTAGTCCTGTATCCAGGACTAATTAATTTGAAGTGCAAACCTCTGAAAAAACAGGTTTGGAGCATTTTTCTTCATCCAATTGCTTGTCAGTAAAGACAGAGGGTAAACAGTCAGATTTCTACTTTTAGAGAATACAGGTTACAGATAGCTAGTAAAAAGTAAATTCCAGGTGTCAAGGATTAAGAATCCACAACAAGACCTAGCATTTATTTGCAGTAGACCTTCCCTTTCCTTCCTTGAGGCACCCCTGAGATAGTTTGGTGGAAAAGCAATAAAATATAAACAGAGATAGGCCAGGAAAGTGCCAGCTGAATGACTTAAAACCACATAAGCCTTTTTCTGGCTTAAACCAAGATTGTTGGATAACACCTGACATGCAGTTACTGGGCCAGTGTGTGAGGATTGCTTTGACTGTACTTGAGTTGGCAGCTTCTTAGTTCTCACTTGGTGCCCAACTGTTGACTTGAACAACATTTCAGCTACCAAACCCAGAATTTGAATTGCATGTTGCCAGACTCTGAATTCTTAGTTACAAACCAATAGGCTGTCCAAGCAAAGAATTTGCTCTTTTCATTTATTAGAATGGACAGCAGCTTGTCACTGTTCTCTCCATTCAAACACTGGATGGCTCTTCTTTTTCTTCTGAAAGTCAGAAGAAAGTGTTTCTCGTTAACACTTTGCCATCCTAGGAAGTCTTTTAATGTGTTTGGTGGGAAGGAACCAACCCCTTATTGTTTCTAAAAAACCACCCAAACAGCAAACACCACTGTGTTTAAGCAATGTCCTAAATTTTGGTGCTGATATGTGGTTTGGTATATCACATACATGAATTGTGTATCTAGGCATCCAAGCAGAAAAGCAGACAACCTCAAAATGGCTTTTCTTGTGGGCTTTTGTTTTAGCTGCAGTAATTGGTTTGTGGTTTACCTGTAGACATTTAAAAGATCTTCAGTTTGGTTTCTGTCAGTCTCTTGGTAAGTGCTTCACATTAAACATTTTCAAAGTTTCCCTCTTGGGATAACAGCACAACCTGATGATTGTCCTGAATCTGTATTCTTTTTGTAAGCAGGCTGGAAAATGGCATTTTATATGACAAAGCGTGAGGATTTCATTCTGAAGGAAATAGCTGCAAACATGAAGAGGATTCTCTTTATTCTCTCCAAATTGAGAATTTCTCCAATGTGTCCTTAGCTTTTTGTAACTCAAGTTTAAAACATACCAGTTGCTGCTGTTTGCTATTCATTTGCACAGCAGGTAGCAATCTCCTTTTATTAACCTTTCCAAATGGCTTTGCAGGTGGTGAAACTGAAAGGTCAAGTCCTGTCTGTGATGTATCGTTTTCGTACCAAAAACCGGGAGTGGATGCTGATCAGAACCAGCAGCTTCACATTTCAGAATCCTTATTCCGATGAGATTGAATACATCATCTGCACCAACACTAACGTAAAGTATGTGCCTTTCCAGGTGCTTCTGTACATGGTTCTGAAAGAATTATAAGCAGTGCTTTTTGCTGTAAAGCGCATTCTGATTTTTTTGGTAGCCTGCTTCTATCTCCCTTTGGTTCTCTATAACAGCACGGTCTGCAACAGGGTTTTTCTGCATCATGAGATCTCACAGTGTAGCTGTTTCTCTGTGTCATTATCCTGAGATGCTTCCAGGGCCTGGCTGCACTGGGAGGGGGGGAACGTCACTTATCTGTTATGTCATTAGACAAGCCCATTGATCTCAGTCCAGGCTGCCTTAAACTAGCACAGAGCTTCCAGCAGCAGACCAGCTGTCCTGATACTGGAGGAAGGTTAGCCTGATTCCTAAGCCAAAAGAGAATTCCGTGTCCATGTTCACTGTGATCATACCATTCTGTAGTCCTGGCGTCTTCTGCTTGAGCTGTGTCTGCTCTTATGACCTAATGAAGCTGGGAAATTGATTTCCTAGTAGGCTTGAGTAAGAAGAGTTCCTGATAGTCAGTTTAGGTCTGGTGGAATATCCCCAGCTGTGGGGACAATCCAGTCCCTTATCTTAAGAGGGAAATGAAATCACCCTGTCTTTGAATTACTATTTTCAAAAATCTGTCATTTGGCCTCTTAAGAGGAAGTCACCCTTGAAGTGTGGTGCACGTTCATCACTGTGGACTGAGCAGAGATGATTTTGGAGTCTCCTGAGTTCTCAGCCAGTAACTGCAGAAACTAATCTGACCTTCATTGCTTTATAGTGTGTGTGGGGGGGGTTAATAAATGTTTCTTCTTTCCAATATAAACTTCATCTATTCCTAAAACTAAAACTGCTTCTGGTCTGACCAAAGATTTTTTGCCAAGTTTTAGTAGTGAGGAAATTACTGGTTTTAAGATCTCAGCCTGTTTTAGACCATATATCCGAAATGCTGAATGAGCAGTCTGCTGGTGGAGATGCCTGCTGAGGGCTTCACAGCAAAACCAAACCCCTGGGGCTTTGGCATTTGAACTTGGAAAGCTGCTGAGTGCCTCTGGGTGTTCCTTGTCTTGCTCCTTTGGACATGGCACATACCTAGATTGGAAGGGCTGTGCATTCACTTATATGAAACCCATCAGCATGGTTTGTTTTGCTCCTTTTTTTTCCCTCTGTATACCCAAAAGATCAGACTTAAACAACTGAGTAGTTAAGCTCATTGAAAACAAGCAAATGTATCTTGAAATCAGACAGCTAAATATCTGTCTGCATTGTGCACCAAAAGAGATATTTCCACATTTCTGCTGTCCCATAATACTTTTCCAAATGATTTGTATATGCAAAAACAGGCCAGCAAAGTAAAAAACGACCTCTGAGATTTGTCCCAGGCTGGCTTAATTGTGCTTTGTTCCCAAGAGGCCACAGATGAAAAAGCGGGGCTGGAGACTTACGTTGTGTTGACTCTGGGAATGCTTTTTTCTGAGCCTGCACTATACTGTTCGGCTTGGCACTGCAGCACTCACTGGAGGAACAGGACTGTGCCAGCTCCTGGCTCTGGTTCCATCTCTCTTGCTAGGTTTGAATAACAACCCAGAAATGCTGACCTAATATGGAAGCTGCCTGCTGCTACTTTGACAGAGGATGTTCCCTCTTTCCTGTCATGTTGAAAATGTTCTGAAATGGGCAAGATGCATCCCATTATACCTCTGCCTTTGAATGGTAGAAAGAATGCATTATTCAAACTGGTTTTGTTTTTCTCCCTGTTTTCTCCCAGTTCTCAGACAAATTTCCAAAGAGGACTTACTGTAAAGTGCTGCTGTTCCTGCCTGTATCTGGTTTTATTTATTTATTTTTCTGCATATTTGGAATAATGTTTTGACTTCTGACTTCCTGGCTGCCTCGGGGAGTTGTATGTCATGGTGACTGGTGATTTCTGCCTCCCCATTAAGCTCCTGCTGGGACTGCTGCTTCAGCACCAACCCTGTGCGTGGCCATCCTTATGTGTCGCTGGCAGTATCAGGTGCNACAGTTAAGCTTTGCACCAGGTGGTTTTTATTTCCAAAGAATGTAAGAAAGTAAAGATTAAACATTAGCTTTGAAATTTTCTGTGCTATCTTGTTTGTGTGCACTGTTTTAAGATAGTTCAAGATTTTCCCATCAGCGATCTCTTTGCTTTATATATTTTTACAGAATTAGTGTTTGCTTAATTGAGACTTCAGGAAAATAGATCACTGCAGTTTGTTTTATTATTGTTGCTTGGGCCCTAGAAATACCTTAATTAAAAAAGTAACTGTTATTTCAAATAAACTTTTTCTTTCACTAAAACCCTCTGTAAACTTGACACTTCTAATTTGCTGACAGTATCAGAACCTGGTTGGTGCATAACAGAGGAGGAAGGCAGGGTTTTGCAATTTTTGGTCAATTGCCAGTATCTATCTCAGAGTTTTTACTTCCTTGGGAAGATAAACTCATTCATCAGGGTGGGAAAAATCAGGCCAGAATAAGATAGTCTCAAGGCCAAGACCAACAAATAGTATCAAAGGGTGCAGAACACAGCTATTGGATACCCAGTAGGTTACTATTCGGATTGCACACTTTTATACCAGCGCTGTGGTTTTTACCCTGGGTGTGGTGGTAGAAAATTGCTGATAAAAGAATCCCACTCAGTGAACTCAAACTACAAAAGCATTAAAAAAAGCCATCAGTAAAACCAACCAAAAGCCATTTACTTCAGTATGGTTTTGAACTTTCCTGGGCTTTGCTAAAGCTTTTTGTGTCTTCTATTTGCACTCTTTGCATTTAGTCCTGTATCCAGGACTAATTAATTTGAAGTGCAAACCTCTGAAAAAACAGGTTTGGAGCATTTTTCTTCATCCAATTGCTTGTCAGTAAAGACAGAGGGTAAACAGTCAGATTTCTACTTTTAGAGAATACAGGTTACAGATAGCTAGTAAAAAGTAAATTCCAGGTGTCAAGGATTAAGAATCCACAACAAGACCTAGCATTTATTTGCAGTAGACCTTCCCTTTCCTTCCTTGAGGCACCCCTGAGATAGTTTGGTGGAAAAGCAATAAAATATAAACAGAGATAGGCCAGGAAAGTGCCAGCTGAATGACTTAAAACCACATAAGCCTTTTTCTGGCTTAAACCAAGATTGTTGGATAACACCTGACATGCAGTTACTGGGCCAGTGTGTGAGGATTGCTTTGACTGTACTTGAGTTGGCAGCTTCTTAGTTCTCACTTGGTGCCCAACTGTTGACTTGAACAACATTTCAGCTACCAAACCCAGAATTTGAATTGCATGTTGCCAGACTCTGAATTCTTAGTTACAAACCAATAGGCTGTCCAAGCAAAGAATTTGCTCTTTTCATTTATTAGAATGGACAGCAGCTTGTCACTGTTCTCTCCATTCAAACACTGGATGGCTCTTCTTTTTCTTCTGAAAGTCAGAAGAAAGTGTTTCTCGTTAACACTTTGCCATCCTAGGAAGTCTTTTAATGTGTTTGGTGGGAAGGAACCAACCCCTTATTGTTTCTAAAAAACCACCCAAACAGCAAACACCACTGTGTTTAAGCAATGTCCTAAATTTTGGTGCTGATATGTGGTTTGGTATATCACATACATGAATTGTGTATCTAGGCATCCAAGCAGAAAAGCAGACAACCTCAAAATGGCTTTTCTTGTGGGCTTTTGTTTTAGCTGCAGTAATTGGTTTGTGGTTTACCTGTAGACATTTAAAAGATCTTCAGTTTGGTTTCTGTCAGTCTCTTGGTAAGTGCTTCACATTAAACATTTTCAAAGTTTCCCTCTTGGGATAACAGCACAACCTGATGATTGTCCTGAATCTGTATTCTTTTTGTAAGCAGGCTGGAAAATGGCATTTTATATGACAAAGCGTGAGGATTTCATTCTGAAGGAAATAGCTGCAAACATGAAGAGGATTCTCTTTATTCTCTCCAAATTGAGAATTTCTCCAATGTGTCCTTAGCTTTTTGTAACTCAAGTTTAAAACATACCAGTTGCTGCTGTTTGCTATTCATTTGCACAGCAGGTAGCAATCTCCTTTTATTAACCTTTCCAAATGGCTTTGCAGGTGGTGAAACTGAAAGGTCAAGTCCTGTCTGTGATGTATCGTTTTCGTACCAAAAACCGGGAGTGGATGCTGATCAGAACCAGCAGCTTCACATTTCAGAATCCTTATTCCGATGAGATTGAATACATCATCTGCACCAACACTAACGTAAAGTATGTGCCTTTCCAGGTGCTTCTGTACATGGTTCTGAAAGAATTATAAGCAGTGCTTTTTGCTGTAAAGCGCATTCTGATTTTTTTGGTAGCCTGCTTCTATCTCCCTTTGGTTCTCTATAACAGCACGGTCTGCAACAGGGTTTTTCTGCATCATGAGATCTCACAGTGTAGCTGTTTCTCTGTGTCATTATCCTGAGATGCTTCCAGGGCCTGGCTGCACTGGGAGGGGGGGAACGTCACTTATCTGTTATGTCATTAGACAAGCCCATTGATCTCAGTCCAGGCTGCCTTAAACTAGCACAGAGCTTCCAGCAGCAGACCAGCTGTCCTGATACTGGAGGAAGGTTAGCCTGATTCCTAAGCCAAAAGAGAATTCCGTGTCCATGTTCACTGTGATCATACCATTCTGTAGTCCTGGCGTCTTCTGCTTCAGCTGTGTCTGCTCTTATGACCTAATGAAGCTGGGAAATTGATTTCCTAGTAGGCTTGAGTAAGAAGAGTTCCTGATAGTCAGTTTAGGTCTGGTGGAATATCCCCAGCTGTGGGGACAATCCAGTCCCTTATCTTAAGAGGGAAATGAAATCACCCTGTCTTTGAATTACTATTTTCAAAAATCTGTCATTTGGCCTCTTAAGAGGAAGTCACCCTTGAAGTGTGGTGCACGTTCATCACTGTGGACTGAGCAGAGATGATTTTGGAGTCTCCTGAGTTCTCAGCCAGTAACTGCAGAAACTAATCTGACCTTCATTGCTTTATAGTGTGTGTGGGGGGGGTTAATAAATGTTTCTTCTTTCCAATATAAACTTCATCTATTCCTAAAACTAAAACTGCTTCTGGTCTGACCAAAGATTTTTTGCCAAGTTTTAGTAGTGAGGAAATTACTGGTTTTAAGATCTCAGCCTGTTTTAGACCATATATCCGAAATGCTGAATGAGCAGTCTGCTGGTGGAGATGCCTGCTGAGGGCTTCACAGCAAAACCAAACCCCTGGGGCTTTGGCATTTGAACTTGGAAAGCTGCTGAGTGCCTCTGGGTGTTCCTTGTCTTGCTCCTTTGGACATGGCACATACCTAGATTGGAAGGGCTGTGCATTCACTTATATGAAACCCATCAGCATGGTTTGTTTTGCTCCTTTTTTTTCCCTCTGTATACCCAAAAGATCAGACTTAAACAACTGAGTAGTTAAGCTCATTGAAAACAAGCAAATGTATCTTGAAATCAGACAGCTAAATATCTGTCTGCATTGTGCACCAAAAGAGATATTTCCACATTTCTGCTGTCCCATAATACTTTTCCAAATGATTTGTATATGCAAAAACAGGCCAGCAAAGTAAAAAACGACCTCTGAGATTTGTCCCAGGCTGGCTTAATTGTGCTTTGTTCCCAAGAGGCCACAGATGAAAAAGCGGGGCTGGAGACTTACGTTGTGTTGACTCTGGGAATGCTTTTTTCTGAGCCTGCACTATACTGTTCGGCTTGGCCTGCAGCACTCACTGGAGGAACAGGACTGTGCCAGCTCCTGGCTCTGGTTCCATCTCTCTTGCTAGGTTTGAATAACAACCCAGAAATGCTGACCTAATATGGAAGCTGCCTGCTGCTACTTTGACAGAGGATGTTCCCTCTTTCCTGTCATG
This sequence comes from Scytalopus superciliaris, assembly GCA_013400415.1. Taxonomy (NCBI): domain Eukaryota; kingdom Metazoa; phylum Chordata; class Aves; order Passeriformes; family Rhinocryptidae; genus Scytalopus; species Scytalopus superciliaris. The sequence continues at coordinate 273,086 of VXBX01004843.1, read as the reverse complement.
TTGAAAATGTTCTGAAATGGGCAAGATGCATCCCATTATACCTCTGCCTTTGAATGGTAGAAAGAATGCATTATTCAAACTGGTTTTGTTTTTCTCCCTGTTTTCTCCCAGTTCTCAGACAAATTTCCAAAGAGGACTTACTGTAAAGTCCTGCTGTTCCTGCCTGTATCTGGTTTTATTTATTTATTTATTTTTCTGCATATTTGGAATAATGTTTTGACTTCTGACTTCCTGGCTGCCTCGGGGAGTTGTATGTCATGGTGACTGGTGATTTCTGCCTCCCCATTAAGCTCCTGCTGGGACTGCTGCTTCAGCACCAACCCTGTGCGTGGCCATCCTTATGTGTCGCTGGCAGTATCAGGTGCTCTGGGTCCAGCAAGGTGCTTCCCATGCAGACCATGCAGGGCTGCCTTCCTCTGCCCCAGCTGAGGGCAGTTCTGCANTTTATTTATTTATTTTTCTGCATATTTGGAATAATGTTTTGACTTCTGACTTCCTGGCTGCCTCGGGGAGTTGTATGTCATGGTGACTGGTGATTTCTGCCTCCCCATTAAGCTCCTGCTGGGACTGCTGCTTCAGCACCAACCCTGTGCGTGGCCATCCTTATGTGTCGCTGGCAGTATCAGGTGCTCTGGGTCCAGCAAGGTGCTTCCCATGCAGACCATGCAGGGCTGCCTTCCTCTGCCCCAGCTGAGGGCAGTTCTGCACAGAGATAGATGTTGATTTGCCTGTCACTGGGCAGCCCCATAAAATACAGGTTTGAGGCAGTTAAAAATTCAGCATGAAATTCTAAAGACAATGTAGCTGAAAGATCTAGTTTTAAACCAGTTTTTAATTTAGGGTAGTGTAAAGACATAATACATACATTTGTGTGTGTCTGTTAATGGAATAGCTCCTGAGTTGGTCAGTGAACAGCATTTTCCCAAAATACTGTAGAGGGCAGTGAGAGTTCCAGTTGTGGAGGGATTAATAGATCTTTACTTTTATTTGTTGGCTTGCTTTGGTTGTTTTGTTTCTTCTCTTTTCTCTTTTTTTTTTTTAATAAAGATACTCCTTTTGAGCTTCAAACAGTCAACCTTCCAAACTTGGTTTTGGTACAGAAGGATAAGGAAACATTAGGTTCAAATGTTCACTTAGTTCCTTGCAAAAAAAGAAAAGAAAACCTCTCTCAGTTTCACTTGGGTGTAGTCATCCAAGAGAAACTTCCTGGAGAACTGAAGCCTTTCACATTTTGCACTTGTGCTGTATTCGGCTGAAAAGAAAAGTCCCCCAATTGACCACGTCTTCCTGTGTAGTTGGGACTGTTTGATTTCCAAAGAGAAATAATAATTATGATCAGCGTTTATTTAATGTACAGATAGAGCACTGTTTGAATG
>VXBX01004843.1:227806-266793 GCA_013400415.1 Scytalopus superciliaris | reverse complement strand
TTTTTTTTTCTTAGAAACCCTGTCAAAGAGATTGCTGAAGTCCAATTCAAAATAATTTTGCCTGCTGTGTCTATTTGAACTGACATTTTTGAATGCCAGTGTGTTTCATAGTTTTGTGATGGCTTCGGATAATTTTTTATCAAGACAGATTGAATAATTAGTTTTAATGTTATTGTCAGCATTTCCATATCTGGAATACAGTTTGTGCATTGAGAATATTCCCTACAAATGAGGCACTGTTTCTGTTCCCTTAGTTCATCTGTGGTACATGTGCCTGGTGTGAACGACATCCAGTCCTCTTCATCAACAGGCCAGAACCTGACACAGATATCTCGCCAGCTGAATCAGAGTCAGGTGGCCTGGACAGGAAATCGCCCACCATTCCCAGGACAGGTATTGTTTTAAAGTGCTTTATTTTCATGGTCATTAAAGACTTGCAATCTCTGTGTTTTTTACAAAAGAATTAGTAAACCTCATTTATAACATGAGTGTTATTAATTTGTGATTGGAGAGGAATCAGTACCTCATTTCTGTTCCTTGGAAGGTTGGAATAATCTGAGCCAGCTGCCCGGTGTGTAACTGCACTGGATTTGTGATCGTGTTCATTGCAGTGGCAGTCACTGCACTGACATAAATCTCAGCGGAAGGTCTTTGTCCTGCATTTCATTTATATATGCACTGAATGAAGTAAAAGAGGATAGATCTTCAGTTTTAGTATTAAACCTGTGAATTAAATCTTTCTTGGATCAGGACCTTGCACCTAACAACATTACACACAGTTGTCAGGGTTGACAGAAGGAGCACATACAAACCCAGGCAGGAATTCAGAGCAGAGGCTACTGAGCCTGTTGCCCTTCCATTAGCACTGCCCAGTGTAGCTCACACTGTATCATGTGCTGGAGATAACATGACATAACTCTGTGAGATGCCCTGTGCTTGTCAGTGTTAGCCCGGAAATCACTTCTTGTTCTGTGTAACAATTTTTTAAAAAAAAATCTGTTTGAAACTCTGTTAGAAGGCAAATAATATGAAATAGTCAAGTTTGATCTTAATCACACTTGACTTTCCATTGTTTGGTAGGCTGGAATGGTATGTTGGAGTGAGTACTAAATAACTTTTTAGTAACTGAATTGCTTCCACATTAATCACTGATTCTTCCCAGCCTTCGCTGTGCTGTGGTTATCTGTCACACCTGGTTAATGAAATCCTCTGGTAACATTAACTTGTTCTTTTTTATGATGTGGAGAGTGCTGAAAGTGGCTAAAAGAAGTTCCTCATCCCTCTTACTGTACAAATTATGTCCAAGTCAGTGGAGTTTGTATGTAAGTATAAGGAAGAGAGTTAAGTGACATGCCAAGCAGATTCTGTCTGTAGGACTATACATTGTTGCAGCACATGACTTTGGATGAGACACTTCATCCCCTTCAGTCTCTGTACATGTTGTTCCTGTCTCAAAGCAGCCTGCAGTGTTTAATTATTTTTGTAACATTCTTGGAGATCCTGTGACAAAGCCATTGCATAGGTGAAATGACAACAAGCTGGTTTTTTGTATCCTTGAATTAACTCAACTGCCCAGTGAAAGTAGTGTCAGACTCTTTCTTCCCTTCTCCCAAGGCTGGTGGTTTGCTCTCCCAAGCCTTTTACAAGGCAAAATTATTGCTGCCTATATTTCATAGCCAGGGAGAGAAGGCAGCTCATTAGCTTTTGTGATGTGCAACCAGTGTCTCCAGTGCTTGGTAGTAAATGACCAAAGAAATTGCAGCACATATTCTGCAAGGCTTTCAGATAACTGTGATCTTACTGTGGCACTGTAAAATCAATACCCCTGGAAAATAAAGGTGAATTCATTATATATGTTCAGTTTGAGATTAATCCTTGTAATGGAGGTGAAGAAAATCCTGGTTTTCCACATGGCTCTGATACAGAGTACATGTCTGTTGTGTTCCTTCTGCAGCAGTAAGCTGGCTTTGACAGAAATGAAATACGGCTGACACTGAAAAAACAGGCCTGTTCACATTGACAGAGTTTGTTTAGTCTTTGCTTTATGTTGTTAAGAAGTGATTCTGCTGTGCTGTTCCTCAGCAGTAAAACTTGTCCTTTACCCTTTGTTCCTCAGCAAATTCCGTCTCAGTCTGGCAAGGCTCAGTCATCTCCCTTTGGGATTGGAACAAGTCACACCTACCCAGCTGATCCATCGTCATACAGTCCCCTTTCCAGCCCAGCCACCTCTTCTCCAAGTGGGAATGCCTATTCCAGCCTAGCAAACCGAAGTGCAGGGTTTGGTAAGTTTTAAATGACGTAACAGAGAAATGCACATAAAAATGAAACTCTCCAGCATTAATTTCATTAAAAATCCTCCAACATGTTCTTTTGGTGGGTTGATGGGGAAGCTCAGGTGAGGAGGTTGTTTTGCTTTCTCCTGTTGAGTACAGGGAACAAACCTGACCTGTTCCCTCCACGTTGCATCTCTTCCACATTCAACACACTTCAGAATATTGCGGCATTTTATGGTATGAAGGAACTTTTCTCATTTTTTCCCAGTAAGTGGTGTCATGAAAGAATCAGAAGTTGCTTACATCACTGTTTAAGTCCTTCCTAACTGTGGTCAGCAGGTTCAGTTTCTTTTCACTTCCCAAGAGAACACTTAAATAGTACAAATTTACATTCTTTCCATTTTTCATCTTTTCTGACTGCATGATAGTGTCGTCTTGCACAGAGATGGAATTTGCTGGAAACAGGATTTATTTTGCATTGCCAGTGCTACTAACCTAATCAGAGTAGGTGCCATGTTTTGAAATGGTTTTCTTTTCCTATTACATGCTAATTTAGTGCCTTTCAGACCATGACCCGATGCAGAAAGCTTACCAGCAGAATAATAATCAAGAGTAAAAAATATAATGAACCCATTTGTGATAAACACATGTTGATTCCATGAAAAATGTCACTGGCTGGTAATAATGTGCAATTCCAAATAGCATAGGTAGCACTGAGCTAATGTGTGTCATTTTTCTCCTGTCCTTTGGGAACAGAACTGGTGCAGATCCATTGCAGACCTGTGCCTAGAAAAAGGGCATTGAAATGGAGCTCTTCCCACAGAGCTTATTTCTGCCTCCATTTCCACCAGGCACTGTACATTTGTTTATGAGACAGACTTGTATTTCAGGCCTAAGCTACTTGGCAAGAACCCTTTCACCTAATGAGAAACATCTCCTGACCTACATCAGTTTGGATGCTATTAATAACAGCCTTCACGGAGACGAATGGCTTCGACCGCCGGCTGGCTGTAACCATTCTGCTGGAAAGAAGCATCATTTGCTTCACTGACTTAATTTCAATGTATTGTTCTGAGGGGAGAAAAAAAAAAAACATCAAACTTGTAGCTTTCTTTTAAAGGGTAACTTAGATGAATTGTATTTTGGCCCTTGAAATGGCTGCAGGGTTTCTGAGTCAGCTGAATTACTGGTTGTGGTAATGTCAGTAAGGGAAGAGCTGTAATCATCTACTTCTGATAGAAATACATCACTACAGCCTGTTTATTTTCCTGTAAAGTGTTCCCTTTATCCATTTTGCATGGCTTAGCTGGTAGCCAAAAGGACTGGATTGAGCACATGTTTCTGTATTTTCTAAAGCCATGACTGTGAGTAGTGGCTGATGTGACATGACTGAGTCTGGTTATCAAAGACTTGACATACAACACACGTGTGGAAGTTTGGTACAGGAAATTTGGCACTCTTGGAAGAGGATACTGATGATCGGAAAGCACCAGATATACACAGCTTGATTCTCTGCAGTGAGAGGGAAACAGGCAAAAATACCTGGAGTAGTTATCTAGAAAAATATTTAAAAAGGAAAAGCATAAGCCTGGTGGCAAGCTTTTTAAAATGCTAATTCTTAGAAGGACGTACTGTAAATAACGGAAGGAAAAGTATCTAAAAACATACATTCTGTGCCAGTCTGTAGAAATACCAAGTAAAATGAGTCCAACTTAAGTGTGATCTGTGACTATACTCATTAAAAATGTATGTGTAATAGGTAGCCAGATTAGTGTGTGGCAACCTGTGTTTTTCCTGGTAGACAATTCATGAGAAATTAAATCTCCCTGAAATCATAATTTTAAGTGTATTTACTATAAAGCCTTGCTGTTCATCTTACTCTGTGAAATGTAAATTGCCTCAGACTTTTAAGAAACTATCACCATATGAACAGGATAATAATTTCCTGTAAACTATGTGTTAAATAAATAATTTTGTGTCTGTAATATTGGAGGACAAGATAGTCTTGCAAAAAACACTCTGCATTTAATGCAGCAATGCCTACATTTATTACTGTGAGGCTGTTGTTTATCTCACTGTTTCTGCATCTGCTTAAAAATCTTACATCTGCTTACATGCTTCTTAGATGAGTAGGGAACTGTGCACCCGCTGCTCTGCAAGAATTCCATCTTTTGAAGAGAAAGAGCATTCAGATGGTGCAGTTTGGATTTTAAGTGAAATGGCAAATACTCTTTATAGTGATGAGAAAAATGGTGCCTGCCTTACAGTGTCACTGTGCATTCTGCTGTGGGCAGTTCACCTGCCAGGTCTGTGCAGCCGTGGCCCTGAGCTTTGCTCTTGGATTGGCCCCCACTGGCAGTCGGAGCCAAAACTCCCTCCGGCTTCCACCCCGCAGGGCTGGCGTCACTTGTTTGCAAACCCAGACACTGATGGATGACACCTCAAGGCAGGCAGGTGTTTTGGAGGAGCTGTTGTCTGATTTGTGCCCTTTCTCCCCCCTTCCAGCTGAAGGTGGCCAGAGCAGCAGCCAGTTCCAGGGGAGACCTTCTGAAGTCTGGTCCCAGTGGCAGAGCCAACACCACAACCAGCAGAGCGGCGACCAGCACTCACACCCACAGCCCAGTCAGACCGAGGTGTTCCAGGTGAGGAGAGTTCAGCAAGCCCAGAGTTCCTCTGACAGCCTCTCACTGCTGAGTGAAGAGCCGTGGCCCTCAAGGGTCAGGGTGCAGAAGGGCTTGGGGCAGTTCCTCCTGCTGCCATAGGTGTGCACTGCTGTCACCTGGCCTTAGCTACTGAGGCGGTTTTGTTTTCTGCAACAGAACAGCATCTTTGCTATTTTCCTGTCTCTTTGCACTCTGTGCTTAGAGCTTGTATCTTTTGCAGAGAACCCAAGAAATATTCCCAGAGTGTCTTTCTTATCCTGGTTCTGGCCTCTAACATCCCAGTCAAATCCAATTAGACATCAGTGTTTTTCTCTTTGATAGTTCAGGTAGGAAGGGAGTCTGATACTGTATAGAAGATAGTGGGCAACAATTTTTTAAGGTTAAAGCCAGTCAGATATCAGATAAGTGGTAAACAATCCTCTTCAACTACCTAATTTTGTAATATTGACTATAAATATGAGCCTTCACTACAGATGGAGTAGGACTTCATAAGTTAACTAATAATGTCCCTGTCCTTGTATAACTGGTTTTTAAATTAGATCAAGAAGACAGTTTCCAAGAAAACAATGCAGATAAATGCAGGAAAGACAGTTCAGGCCCCAAGCAAGGTTTAGAAGTGGGGCATCTCATTATCTTTTAGAAAGTAAATTCACCTGCAAGACAAGGTTTGTGCACAGTTGCTTGCAGGAACATTGCAGAAAAGATGTTAGCATGGAAATACCCCTATATGAATGAACCATTGTTTCACACCGGAACAAATAACAGTACTATGTCTGTCTGCCTGCTCTTAGCCCATGGGCCAGGCAAGATTCATCTGTTGCATCTCTTTGTGTTAGCAAAGTTTAGTCATTTTGCAAGTACTTTAACCCAACAGGATATTCAGGGTGATTCCAGTGGAGCCAATGACAGCATGGTTTGGTGGCCAGCAGAGACACTGGACTCCAAGCACTGTCTTGCTTGTGTCTCAGGCAAGTGCTGTGTCCCAATAAACTTCCCATGAAATTAGTGGGAGGAAGGACTGGGGGAGAACAAGAGAGCTGGTCTCGCCTGCAGAGCTCTTGGAGTTGAGCATGCATTTGGAGGGAATTAGGATAATAACTGGATGTGATAAGAAACATGGATAAGCTCAGTTCAGAGGCTTCCAAGAAGTTTCTTGGATTGTTTATGCTCAAGGCCAGTCCTGGGTTAGCTGGGCATAAGGAAAAAGGCAGACTTGAGAGGGGATCCTGCTGGATCTGTACCTGAGGAGAACTCATCCTAGAGGCCCCAGAGGCAGAAATGCCTTCAAAGGTGGAAATGTAAACAGGTAGGGACAGCTACAGCTTCCCTTTGGCTGGGAGAGAATGTGGGAAAACATTAAATAAGTCCATGTTTTGGTCAGAAAATGAAGGCTGACCCTGGCAGCCCAGACACTGCCAGTTGTGTTCACAATCACATCAACGGGGATACTATGAAGGCCTCAGATGGATTTTAATCAGTCTTTATTTTGGGGTGACTTCCCAGTACACAGCAGCTCTCAAGAGTTATTCTTTTACACAGCAGATCCTGTGAGATTTCTTGTTTGTTTTTCTGGTTTTGTTTTATTGTGAGGATAATGAGCCATCCCTGACAAGACTTGGCTTTGCAGTAAGAGCTTATTATTGTAAGGACTGACAGGAAAAGCAAGCACAAACTCTGGTTTTCCCAGCAAGGGATATCTTTTCCCTGTGGCTTCAGTCTCTGACTGAGAGGAAAGGTTGAGTATTTTTTGAAGCCTCCTGCAGAGACCTCACTTGGCTCGAGACACGTGGGAGCAATTACCATGAAATCCCATTTCTCCTGAGAAGTTCCTGCTATTTCCTCTGCTTTTGTACAGTCATGAAGGCTGTTCAGGCATTTTGTGAGCTGGGGTGGGTGTCCAGTCTTCAGTGTTCTGCACAGCACTAATATATTCACTTAGAGAGTGCTGGGGAGGATGTAAGACCCTGCCCAAACCCATCCTTACACAGCAGGAACCCGAGTGTGTGAGAGGTTGCATGCTTCCCATGTAGTGAAATCTGAGAGTTTGCTTCTTTCCATGTGTAGCTACCCGTTCCAAGGGGATCTCCTTCAGTCTAGAAGGAGTAAGAGGCAGCTCAAATGTGCCTTATTCATAGGAGAAATCACAAACTTCTGCCCTGCTTCAGTCCCACTTCGTGTTCAGAAACACTCCAGCAAAACATAAGTAGCACATAAACCTTAGCCCAGACCCCTGCACAGGTCTGGTTTTCACCTTATTTATCGAAACTTGGCTTTTTCGGGCTTTACACTGAAAAGATGAACAGGAAGCAGTTTGTGTCTGGATAATGTGTTAGCAAGTGACACTTCACTTTGATTTTTCCTTATCATGCAGGACATGCTGCCGATGCCAGGGGATCCGACGCAGGGCACTGGCAATTACAACATTGAAGATTTTGCTGACCTGGGCATGTTTCCACCATTTTCTGAGTAGCTTGCAAAGCAGAAATGGAAGTTCTTCTCCAAGGCCATTTCAGTGTAATTTTGGCGCTGCTTTTTCTGTGTTGCATTTCTGTAGAAGCTACTAAACCAGAAGACACGTTTCTCATGTTTCAGATAGTGGTGTAGGGCTTGCTCTCTCCTCCTTGAGGTGCATCAGTGCCAACAGAGGAGCTCCAGCACTTGATAATGTTCATTGACAGCTCCATTTTTTTTTCTATTTTATTGTCATCTACCTCAGAGATGAAAAACTTTGCTTGATTTAAAAAAAAAAAAATCTCTGAGACCTAAATATTTGAATGTGAATGATACCTAATATTTCCTTTGAATGGTGATTTTTAAATAGATAACGAAGTAACAAAGACTAACAGAGAAAAGGTAAGGTCATGTCTTGTTACAGTGCCTACCGCTCAATTTCGATGCCTTGCTTTAAGCTTAAGTTTCTGAAAGCAGACACAGTATTCTGTTTTCTTTGATTCTTGTAGTTTTTAGGTCACTTTAAGTGTTGAGATTAAGCAACATAATGTAGGCCTCTCTCACCAGAAGATTCAGCTCTGCCTTTTCTAACTTAAACTTGAATGTGTGTACATTTTGGTACTTTATGTATATCTTGTGCTGTATGAAGTGACTTCCTGTACTGGTTTCTTTTGCCTTTACAAAGAGTCCATTCTGGAGTGTACTGAAAAGTTTGATGATGTATGTGAAGGATTTGAATATCGTGAGAATCTCCATCACTTCACATAGGTGTTCTTACTTTTAATTCAGGTGGTTCTCTATTCAGAACAAACATTTACTTACATAAGCTATTAGTCTGGTTTTGCACTGAATTGAGGCCTATAACCTTGTACATTTCTCACTGGCTGCTTTAATTTCTATTGTTCTTGCTTTCAAAAAAAAATTGCCTCGTAAAAAATGACTGTAAACACATCGAGATTGCATTTTCTATATTAGCTGCATTTCCTTTCTGTGAAGTACTTTTTTATACTGTGAAACCTCACATTTTAACAGTGCAGGGTGGTGGCCTGTTACTAGGAAATCATTCAAGCTCATTTGCTGCAAGCAGTGAGATGGTTTTGTAGTGTATAATTTTTTTAGAACGAGTAGGTAATAGATATTGATTGGACTATTGTCCACTGCGTACACAGTGATAACTTGAATTTTTGCTTGGATTCCCAAGCAATTGCTTCTGTTAAACCCTTCTAACCCTATTCTGTTAAATATGGGATTTTCAGCTTACCAAGTATGTTGAGGACTCTTGATTACTCTGAATGCCATATGCTTTTCTGCAGAGGTAAGTTAATCATCTTCCTCTTTAACGAGTCACCTGCCATATGTCTTCATCAGAGATGTGGTAGGAAGTTTTTTATTCAGTATTTCATATGCATGATGAGTTACAGAGGTTGGATTGTAAGGTCGGAATTTTTATCCAGATCATTTCTTCTGGGATGGGAGGAGAAGGAATTGCTCATGAGGACAAGAAACCCCGAGTTCCCACCTTGGAGGTTGGACAGTGGTAGCCAGGCTTTGCAGAGGAGGAAGGGGACAGCTTCCCTCAGCTTTTGCACATTCAGGGGCTGTCACAGGCCTTGAAACAGGAGCCCCAGGGCATAGCCCCATCCAGAAGATCTCAGTGTCTGCTGTAATTCTTAGACCTCACAGCACTAAACCCTTCCTGCTTGTAGCCCTCTTGAATTGTGGGGTGCCTCTGACAGAGGGCACGGTGCACATCACCACATCCGTCCGGTTGGGATACTATCCTGGGAAGCAGGCAGGCCCTGCCCCACAGCCCACTCTGGCCATGCAGGTTTCAGGCTGTGAACGTGGCCCAGGGGCACGGCTGACATGGATGGCCATGTGGTGGTGTGCCCATCTGACACTGCTTTCCCAGCCCTCTCCAAGATCAGCATGTAGGTTTCAGTATCCAGTAAGAGTCCTTCCTACTATTTCTCTCACTAAATCTGGGACCAATCTCTTACCCTGTATGCGAGTGGGGCTAGGGACTCTTTTCATAGGAAATTTTTGTGTATCTCTAAATGCAGTACTGGAGAGGCCTCACATCTCCTGGTCTGTACTTACCTCACCAAATCACACTGGGAACAAACAAGAGATCAGGAAAACACCTTCTTAGGTGAGCAAGCCATGCTCCTTTTAAATACACAGATATTTGTTCTTTTGGAGCCATCTCCTTTTCCCCTCACATTGCTTGAATCAATGACTGCTCATGGAATTGGACAGGCAAAACTCTGCTGCCCCAGAGTGAAATTCACTACTGTCTGTAAGAGGTGCCTGGATGCTGTGCCAGCTCAGCGAGGCACTCACTGTCTGTACAGGGGCTTGACAGGGGCTGACTGGGAGGGAGGGAGCAGTAGGTGAGCAGTTTGTGTCTCTGCACAGAAGATGCTTGACATGATACATGTCAGTTCTTCTGAAATGTTTAAAAAACATTTATCCTTAAAGTGAAAAATTAATTGAAAAAATGCTGTCCCTCTGTTTTATTTTACCCAACAAACTTCTTTAACTAGATTTATAATTGACTTTGCTTCCTGAATTCAATTTAAAAATAAGGTTTTTAAAGTAACTTTCTTTCTCCTGACATCAGCAATGATAACTTCCTCAGTATGTCGTGGTTTTTATACTACTGGAGAAGGCTTCCCATGGACAGAATTTTGTTGTGCTAGAGGTGCACTGTTAGCAAAATTTCAAGCACATCTCTTCTTTGTTGTTGTTTTTAAACACAGTGTTATTTTTCTTAAGTCAGTGTGCTTGAAGGATCCGAGCATGGACTGCTTCTCACCTTGTGGACTACTCCTGCCTTTCTGATTGGGAAAGGCAATGGCTACTCTGTTAAGGGCCGTCTGGATAGTGCCAGGTTTGGGGTTTCCCCGTGAGCCATTTTCATCCCCCGTTTCTGTTGTGCCATCCCGAGCCAGCACTTTATTTCCACCCTTCCCATTCCTGGCCATCCCATCTCTGCGGTGCTCTCCCAGCCTGTGTGGGAGGCACTTGGGTTGCCATTCCCAAGCCAGCGAGGAGGGAGCAATTGATGAGCTTAAAGAGTTTGGCAACTTTGTTCTTCTGACCAAGCGAATGATCAAGTGGAGCCCTTGGTGCCGCCGGGCGCCTGCGCTGCCCTCCCTCCGCGCTCCGTCCTGTCCCTGGCTTGCTCCTCTCCAACAGCCTCGCCCCAGGTCTTGTGGCTGACAAAGCTGTGTAGCCTTGGCTGTGCTGTATCTTTTCGTCATGTGTTTGGTTACTAAAGCAAACTTACTTATATCCTATAGCTGAAGTTATAAGGTGCATTGGGAATGCTGATGTTTTTATTATGTGCCGTCGGTGTAGCTTTGCTGACACTTTGGCTTCCAGTTTCCAGAATTTTGCAGGTGGTGGATTTCTTGTTTCTTTTGTGTTTTTTTTAAGCTGGAAATAAAAGCTGTGATTTCTGATCAAACTGTTGCAAACACAATGTTTCTTGAAACTGAATCTTTCAGGGTTTGAACTAAGGGAGCAAGAAACTGCAAATAGTGATGGTCTGGGTGAATTATTTCAAGGAGCAGGCACGTAGACTGAGATGATTTTAGCTACTAAAATATTTGTATTCATTTATTCAGACAAGAAATCCTGTTTAACAAGAGGGATTTCATCCCATTACTTGTACAAGTGCTACTGGCAGTACCTATGGTGATGCTTTAACCAGATAGTTCCATTTGTAGCTTTGTTGCCTTTTCTTTTCTTTTGAAGTACAGTATGAAACTGTAAATACTTCTTGCAGAACTGCCTTTTTAACTCTTAATTACTTTTGGCACAGTGTTAAATAGTGTTGGATTTACCCAATTGCTATGACATATATTTTTATACATAGGTGTACTCTTTTTTCGAGAATAATACAGCCATTTTGTCATTAATGCCTTATCGGTGTCATTCTGCTGTTGCTCTTTGTTTGCAAGGTATCGAGTGGACTAATTTCTAGTTCAGATATTTTCACTTTTCCTGGCAGTGCTCAAGTTTGGCTTCAGGTGATTTTTGCCAGAGTCCCATTTTTCACAGTTGTTAACTGTGAGAAGAGAGTGTGGGCTTGGGTTTGTTGCTCTTAATGGAGCAAAGAAAAGGTGATGGCATCTAATTATCTTTAAAAGGTCAGTCTTTTCCTACTCTAAATCAGAGTGCATCTCATGAAACTGATGACTGTGGGCACTGATTATGTGGTGTAGATTAATGGCATTAAAAAAAAAGGAGAGAAAAAAAGAAAAAGCAACTCCAAAAATGGGCTTCTGTCATTGTTAGGCACTTGATTACGTATCTGTTTAAACTCTTCATATTGATGTGAAATTGTGCTGTGGATAAAGTGTATTTTGTACTTCTGAATGTTCTATATTTATGACTAACAGGTACAAAATCAGTTGTGTGTATGTATAACTAATAACTGCCTTTTTAAATTTCATTAAAATAAAAATGTCATGAGCTGTTGTTAATTCCTGTCTTTCTGTAAGTAAGTAAGATATGCTGTTGGTAATTTTCAAGTAAGAAATAACCCTGAATTATAAGATGCATGCCAGAAATCAGAAGATGAGGTGTTGATCTTTGTCTTTGAAATCTCCTCCTGCTCTGTGTGGTTGGGGACAGGATGTTTCCCTTTTATCTCTCTTGTAAAGGCTGTCCAGAGGGAGCAGGAGAGGAATGATAGTTTGAGAGCTCAACTTTTAAAAGAAGTTCCGGAAAAACATGAATTCACAGCCTGTTTTGCTGATGACACCGAGGTGTGTGAATCTGTGTTGTACAGGGTTTCATTAGAGCACAGTTGATTTAGAGTTAATTCATGGTCTGTGGCAGTATTTATTCACTCCCTGGGGTGGTATCACAGTGGTTTCCTTGTCCACCTTTTGGTCCCGTTGTTCAAAGTCAAAAAATGCTTGTATCCTTCCCACAAACATTCTGGTGACCTTTTCAGCCTTTCTTATGTAAGGCACATTTGCCTTTCACTGTGGTTCTTCATTGCATTTATACTGTATTTCTTTGTCAACTTGATAGTTTGTGAGCAGGATTTACCTTTCTAGTAAATCCAAAAAGCTAATGACTGGACCATGGCAGGAGCTGAAGACGCTGTGCCCCAGGGCCTGCATTCCTGATGTGGGGTAAGTGGTGTTTTCACAGCTCACACTCCATTTCCAGGGCTCTGCCTGTGCAGAACAGCCGTGGGCTCTGCTGGGACCCAATGGGAGACTGGAACACTCAAATGGGCTTAGTCACACTCAGCCTACAGCCACCCCTGCTCTGTTGGGCTCTGCTCTCTACTTGCATATCCCAAAGACAGGAGGTGGTCCGTGAAAATGTGCTGTTCGTGCTGTTTTGCTGTGAAAATTGGGTTTTCAACAAAGTGATGTTCTTTTGGCATTTCCTCAAATGCTTTTGAGCATCTTTGATGAATGGGCATGTGCCAAACCATGAGCCCCATTTGGAAATGCAGCTGCCTGGCAGCCCTTTGGTGCTTTTCCAGTGGATTTTAATAGGGTCTTAGTTGCTTTTGAAAAACATTACCCACACAGAGCGGGTGTGGCATCCATGCCAAGCAGGGGACAGTGTGGTTGGGCTGTTTTAGGATCCCTTCTAGCACTCCTCTCCTATGGATCATCATTAAATGTGCTCTCACGTGCTAAATCAAGTGTACTTTTGTGCACTATGGTGACAGCTGGGTTTGGAGGTGCTGGATGTGGAATGGGGCCACGTGTTTGCTGACCAGTAGTCACTGCAGCTCAGCAGGACATCGTGATAGAAATCCACAGTCTGGCACAGAGGAAAGAAATGCAGCTGAGGCTCACTGTATCCCTACACTCACCACCTTTGGCTCTATAAACTGGCACTAATGACTCATAACAACAGGTCAAGTCTTCATTATGATGATAGAAGTATATTTTTCTTAATTTTTCCATGGAATCTAATTCTTAACCACATTTCCATCAATATATCATCATAGCTCAGGAAGTATTACTCATTTAATTTTCCAAGTTTTTCTCCAAGTTGGATGTAAGGGGATGGATACAGGATGAATTCTTCCCTCATTTTTTACCAAGTTTCACCATATTCCTGGTTGGGAATACTTGGCAGTATGTTTCTTCAAACTTTGTGGTCTGTCCCACATAAAATGAAATGGAATCACTTGAGCTGTATTAATGGATGTGGGATCAGATCCAGAGGTTGCTAGGGCATCTTTTCATTAGCTCTGGAAAAAATTATTTTCTAATTATAGACACTAAATACTAATATACAAAATGTGCCATTTGGGACCCAACTGAAAAAAATGTCAACCCGAGGCTGGCACCTGGACAGTGCAGCAGTGCCGAAGTGCAATTACCATGATGTTTGCAGAAAAAATTGTGATGGCTCTACACACACTGCTGGAATTACAAATCAAATGTGCAGGCAGAGCTTTGGGACTGAAGGAAGCCCCAACTGCAGCTTGGGAGCCTTCCCTTAAGCACACACCCTGTTACGGGAGACTGAGTCCCCCAAAGCTTCAGTGTGCTTCTGCCTCTTAGAAATAGCAGGTTGCTCTTTTTAGTGAAGAAGGTAAGGTTTTAGATACTTGGAATGTTTTGAAGCATAGGAGCAGTGCAAGGTTGAACTACTGTGGTGCACCCTGTCATCCCAAACATGTTTTGGGTGGTCCTCAGAGCCTCCCCACAGTTGCTGCCCATCCCTGGCTGCTGTGGAGCCCAAAGCAGTTCTGTGTGTGGCCCTAATGGGAAGCGGCATCAGTCTGCAAAGTGAAATCACAGTATAGTTGTTTTCCACTTAACACTGGAATTACTGGCCTGATAGAGACCCATTGCCACTAAGGAGCAAGGATTGTGAAGACCTGAGCTTGCCTTGTTGTTTGAGGCCTCCAGTTTGCTAAATGAACACACGAGAAAACGCTGCCCTGGCACATGGACGCACAACCCACTCTGCCTTCGCTGCAGTGTGCATAGCAGGGGATAAAGGCAGGGTCACAGTACTTTCCACTTAATGAAGGTGTTTGTCCTGTGGAGTTATCTCAGAAGCAGCACTCTTCTCCCTGGATTTCCTTTGCTGCATGTCATTTCAACATGTCCAGAGCCAAATGTGTGTGATGGCCCAGGGATACCAACACATGACTCATGGAGAGGACGTAAATGCTGTGGAATTCCTTCCTCTGTGTAAATCACACTCAAATGCCATTAGTTTCTGGTTCATGTAATTCAGAGCAAAAGTCATCAGGAGGCAACACTGTACAGTGGTTATGATGAATTAAGGTGGTTTTTTTTTTGTTTTAAAATGGGTCTCTTGATGGGTATGTCCCATCCTCCCTCTGTTAGCTGCTGCTGCTGTCTCCAGCCACCGAGAGAGGATAGAGTACTCTGAAAATTCACAGCTGCTTGAGGTAACCCTGAGGTAACCCAGGCTGGTCTCTGGATGTGAGGAACAGATGCAGTCACCTTGTCACACTATGCTCTGCTCTGGGAAATGTCAGTGAGCACTGAGCTCACCTTCCTGAGAGGTACCTGGAAACGCCAGGTGATGACCCCCCTGGCAGTGTCCCCTTGGCACAGCTTGCAGAGGTGGGATTGAGTTCCTCCCTGTACATCCCCACAGTGCTCTCCATTATGTGACTGCTCAGGCCACCAGAGCTCCTGCAGGGCTCCTGATCCAAAATGGAAAAAAATATGCTATAGTGAAAGAAAATCTGGGTTTGGACATTGATTTTATGCAGCATCAACCAGTCATGGCCCCTTCCTTTAATACCAAGCCCCTGTGTCATTGTGGTTTTCTTGTGGAGTCAGGAAAGGTTCTTGCATGGTGATTTATTTGGTGATGTAGGAAGGGATCTATCATAGTATCCATGAAGCTGGAACCCTGAATGCTTACATCTATGCTGGTATGGAAAAATTTCAAACCCTATGACTGAAAAATATCTGGATTTTGTGCTATGCAACCCTGAAACTAGATGGTTACAGCTTTGTGAAAAATCATCAGAACTGATACCTGGGTAACTAGACATGTTTATCTTTGTCATTGTCTGTTTAAAAACTGCATTTGGTGGGGTTGAGGAAAAAAGGTATGCAGTGAAATTGTGAAATTCCTATGGAAAGTTTTAATTATTGAGGGTCTATAAAGTGTTGTGCCCTTCCTTTAAGCCATATTGATGCCCCCACTCCACAGAGGTGCTTAATCTACAGGAGTTCTGAATTGCGGTTTATTCAGATTCTTCACATAGTTTTTGTGACCTCCATGATTTAAGGCCAGAGACCTCAGCAGGGAGTCAATGGAAGTTGTCACTTTAATCATTTTAGTTCTAAGGATTTATAAAAGTTATGTGAATTGACCTAAATTTTCTGATCCTGCTGAGGGAGTGGGGTTCTGCACTGACCTACCAAGGCTGACCTGGATATATCAGCTGGTAATGAAATACTGGAGCAAACCCACTGAAGCAAGTGCCAATTACATAAATAAGGCTACTGAAAGAGAAAGGAATTAATTCAGTAAAAGGAAATATTTGATATTTATAGATCACTGTAGATGACGCTTCACTGCAGACTGAACACCTGCTCCGACCTCAGGCAACAGATTTCCTTTGACAGGTTTGTAAAATCCCCATCTTGTCCCTTGCACCACCACGTTGGTGAAAGGTGAGTAGATTTTTGTACCAATGTTAATAAGGTGTCAAGGCAATTTTACAAGAGCCTTTTTAACACCAGCCAAGACTTCAGCATTGAAAAAGAGAACTTTATTAGCAGGGGTGGGAATATCAGGTAACAGATTCCTGTTTTCCCCTTGGCTTTGTGCTCATTCTCCCATCAGGAGCATGTTTCACAGCCATTTAAAACACTGGAGCTGAGCTTCCAGCAACAAGTCCATTAATAACTCCAACTTCCAGGAAGTTCTAAAATTGGGTTAAAGATACCCTGAAGGCACAAATTTCTTTGCTGTTTAAGTCTTGCCATCCAGAAGAGAAAAATCAAAAGCTTTCAGTTCTTTCAGTTGTTTCTCATGTTGTTTCTCATGAAGAGAATACACACTAAATGCTGTGTTTCAGATTTGTTGACTCCCTGGCACCTCTAACATTGGAGAACTGTACTGTTCTCTAATGTGCCCACAACTGCAGCTGGAATGGTTTCCACCTTCGTCTGTTCCTCACTGGACTTGGAGCTCAGCATTAGTGGAGGGGAAAGTCTGATTGCTGAACTTCAGGTGTCAGCAGGGCTTTGCAGACACAACCTGTGGCTCAGCAGGTGCAGTTTGGACATTTGGAAAAGCTGTGGGGATCTCTCCAAGAAGGCCTGTGTTCCTTACTGCTGGGAACAGGGACAAGCTGTTGGAAGGTGCTTATGGATGGTCCTGGTGTGGAACAGGATGTTTTACACAAGACCATGTCAGGTGCATCATTTCTGGTTCAAAGAGTGCCTAACCCAAACCCACCAAAGGTGAAGATGGAGAAGGAAGTTAAAGCCAGTCCATCCCTCCATGTTTCGGTGTTTTCAACCCTGGGTACCACATCAGGACTCTGATCCCCTCCCAGCCCAGGACTAACACACTGATCTTCAGCATCGCAATGTCATGAGGAGGTGTCTTTTTGGGACACTGACATACACAGGGGTTAAATGACTTTATGCACCAAAGCAAATCACTGGTGACCCAAAATTACGACGTGGGAGTTCCTGACTCCTAGGCCCGTGCTCATTCCACTAGACCACACTGCCTCCTGAGAAAATATGTTTTAGTGGTATCTGGCCAGCTGTGTAAACATGTCAAGAGACAACCATGTAAAACTGAACTGCTCCTATTAGACAAGTTATAGTCTATTTTATTTGTAAGCACTAATCCTAAATCCCTCCTCCATGATGATATTTTCACAAACAAAAAAACAGGGAAATGAGAAAAAACAAAAACATTACAGAAAATGTTCAGGGCTGTGGATAGCATGACCAAGTTAATTGCCCCTTGAACAGTGAGCCTCCTCCCCTCTACCACACTTTACTTTCCAGCCTGGCTTCTGATTTAAGAGTTAGTTTTGGGAATGGATGGGCTGGTGCTCATATGGCAGGTAGGAAAGATACCTCTTTCCACCTTACAGGGTTTCCTCAGCTGATGAACAACCACCCCTGCTTAAAAATATGTTGCTGTAAGAATCAAAACTATTGATTAATGAGTCTGAGCACCCTCAGTGTTCAGTGTTGTGTTTCCTTATTTTGCCTGAATCATGAGAAGACAGAACTTTGCTGGTGTAGGACATGGCCAACCACCCAACAAGCAATCTTTATTCTTCTATTAAAATGCCTCTTTTCTATCT
The DNA here is from genome assembly GCA_013400415.1 of Scytalopus superciliaris. Lineage (NCBI taxonomy): Eukaryota > Metazoa > Chordata > Aves > Passeriformes > Rhinocryptidae > Scytalopus > Scytalopus superciliaris. Next base: position 249,082 of record VXBX01004843.1, on the reverse strand, counting down.
GTGCATTGCAGGGTACAGAAGAACAAGGGATGTATTTAACAGTAATGTGACCTCCCAAACACTGGTTTTTGTTACAAAAAACAGAGGATGGGTTACCATTTACTATCACTCTGAGGATAAAAAACAGTGGGTTTGGTTAAATAAAATGCCCCAGCACTTGCATGAGCTGATTCCTCTGTGACAAAATGTTTCAGGCTTTAGTGGGACTCACTTATGTCATAAAAGAAAAACCACTGCTGTACTCACTCCCTAGTTCACTGTCAAGGGCACAGGCACCTCAGGGCTCAAATCACTTCCCTTTGCTCCAGCATGTGGGCACAGCTGCATAAAAAAGAGTGGCACTTCTCACTTCCAAACAGTTTGGTTCGGGCTCTGGTGTTAATGCAATTGCCAAGTGATGCCACTGCTCTGTACTCTGCAGCACCGGAATGCTCTGTCCACGGAGCAGACTCTGGCAGTGCATTTCAGCTCTCAGCTTTGCTCTCACACACAGATCATGTTGTTTCTGCAGCGTTTGTCAGTAGTGCTTTCTCTGTTCCTCTCTAGCAGTTACATGCAGAGCCGGGTTCCCCAGGGAGGTGCACCCGTGCAGGGCTGGAGATCAACACTGTTCCTCTGCTGCTGAGAGCACGGTGACAACAGGAAAGGGAATGGTTCACCCTCTGTGTCACCTGCCAGAAGCTTGTCCCACAGGGTCTTCCAGGTGCACAGAGGTTTTCTGAGGCTGGAGTCTGAATGACAGCAGTAAGTGATGAGCCCAGCACTGCAGAAAGGCACAGCTCAGCTCAGGCTGGGGCTCCGAGCATTGATAATTAATTACTTTATTCTTTGTTCAATGGGATTGTGTCAGAGCCTGCAAACCCCAATCATGCTATCAGGTTGGGCAGTGGATGATAGAAACTAAAAGGCAGTCTCTGTCACAGTGAAAGAAATCAAAGATGATTCAGAAATTCCAGGTATGCTAATGAAGCAGAAATGCCTGGTACAGGCAGGAAGAAAGTTTGACTGTTGGATGTCAAAAACAACGCCCGCATTGGCAATGCTGAGAGCGGATATTTCTCACAGAGCAAATCAGGGTAGGTAGTTCTCATGGCTTATTTCTTATCTGGGTTTCCTGCTGGGACCATTGCTTCCACGATTTCCCTCTTCTTCCTTGCCCTTCCCTTTCCCATTGGATTTGTCTCCAGGGGGTGACCCCACCCAGTGGGTGAGAAAATCTCTGTGGATGTGTTGAGTGTGATACCTGCCCCAGGTACAGGGATTTGGAGCCGACCTGGCTGTGCTGGGCCCTGGCAATAGCAATGTGGTGGGTTAACCTCTCAGCTGGCCTTGGTGCACCAGGGGGAGGTGTCCTGTTGTTCTGTTGCCCTTGGGGGGGCAGGTCTGAGCCTCCCCTGTGTGTTACACCAGGAGTGAGGGTGAGCTGTACATGGGTGTGAAGCCTCGGGCTGGGGAGTCCATGCCAGGCTCACAAGGACATGCTGTTTGCTCCACCAGCCATGCCCTGACCAGGCAGCTGTTGGCAGCTGTGTGAGGTTCCTGGTGGGCCCATCGGACCTCACTTTCTCACGTGAGGCTCCTCAGCCCTCCGAGGCTGGAGGAAGAGCACCCGACTCACTCGTAAGCTGTCCTAGGAGAGGGACTGGCTCTGCATTCTGCTGACAGAGACTGTGGTGGAGGGTTTTTGTAGAGGCCCCAGCTCAGGGCAGGATTTTAGCAGGTGTTGAGGTCTCCCTGAGGCCATTTTCCGGGCAGCCTTTCAGCATTACCGGTGATGACATTGGATGAGAAAACATTTTTTTTTTAAACAGTAGTTTCTTCAAAGCAAGATGTGAAAAGCAAAATGTCCCTCTCAAACTAGAATTTGCTCCCTGCAGTACAGCACCAAAAACTAATGAAAGCCAGGTGTCTTGGCCTGTCCAAGGAACAGGAAAGGGAAGAAAAGCCAACCCCAGCAGCATGAAAATCTGCAGTTACAGGAACCTGCTCCTGCACCCAGGGTCTCCCAAGCAATAGAGGAGCCCAGGAAGGGCATATGTTTGTGACACCAAAACACAGTGCATGCAGGCAGCAGAGGGGCTGGAGCTGCTGACAGGACCAGGGAGGTGATTCTTCCCCTGTACTCAGCACTGGCGAAGCCTCACCTCAAGTGCTGTGTCCAGTTCTGGGCACCTCAGTTTAGGAAGGACATTGAGGTGCTGGAGCAGGTCCAAAAAATGGCAACAAGGCTGGTGAAGGGATTGAAGCACAAGCCCTGTGAGGAGTGGCTGAGGGAGCTGGGGGTGTTTATCCTGGAGAAGAGGAGATTTACGCTGGAGGTGTTTAAGAGACTGGATGTGGCACTTAGTGCCATGGTCTAGTTGACAAGGTGATGTAAGGTCATAGGTTGGACTCAATGATCTCAGAAGTCTTTTCCAACCTAGTTGAGTCTGTGAAAATAAAGCAGTTTCCAGGGGCTGGACTGCTTTCAGGATTTGCCAGGAGGTGAGGGAGGATGGTGAAAGCTGCGTCAGGGCACTCAGGGCTCTTGTGCACTAAGCAAAGCCCCAGTGAGCCCAGAGCCTGGCCTGAAGGCCTGCTATTGCAAAAGTTGTGTAGGTCTTCAGTCCTTCCTGGATGGAGACAGGAATTAGGAGCTGAGCTGTGACAAGCTGTGTTACACAACCATCAAACCAGTTCGGCCATCCATTACCCCCCAGTTTCACATTGTGGTGCCAGTGTGTAAGGCAGCACTGGGCTGGCTACACTCCCATGCTGTGTTCATCCTGCCCTTCTGCATCATCATTTTGCAGGAAAAGCGTTGGGAGTTGTATGTTTGCTGATGGAATTACATGAGCATGGCAGAAATGAGTCTGACACACTTTCTGAAGGGCCAAGGTCACTGTACAAGTGTGTGTATATGCGGGAATATCTGTCTAAAGTAGGTGTGTACATGTCTAAATGTATACACAGATGCCTTTGCTTATGTGGACACTTGAACAAAACATGTGTGGAGTGGAAAATACCTGAAAAGGCTACAAATAATTGCTCTGGTGGGCAAGAGAAGCAAGTGCCCCCTTTCCCTGGGCTCCTGCAGTCACCCTAGCTCTGCCAAAGACAATGGCAGGAAGCCAAGGGGAAAGAAAGAGTTTGGGGGGAGCAGAACCAGGCTGGGCATCCTCTGTTTCCTCTGAAAGTACGGAAACTCAGGGGCTGAAGTCTTTTTTCATGAACCTTTCATCTGGACCAAAAATGCTTGTATAAGCCTTGCTCAATAGCCATTCCCCAGGGCTTACATACAGGACTGCAGATTTTATCCAGTCCTGCTGACTTTTCTGGGTGGAGGTGAAATACTGATTTCCTTTCAGGAAAGCTCATCAGAAAGCTCATCTCTTCCTGGGAATGGTTAAATAGTGCTGACTGCACGTATACCTTATGGGAGGAACAAGACAGGAACAAACCCAGCCAGTTCCAGGTTTTGCAAGTGGTGCAGACAGTGGAGAATAATCTTTAGTAATGAGGGACTGATAAGCCCTTTGCTGCAGTTTAGTAATTAACATGCATGTATTTGACTGATCCCAGGGTCAGATGTTTCTGCCTTGGTGTGCTGGTTCAGTCCAGCTGATCCAGGCAGCCACAGGTCTCTCTGTGCAGAATCTGGCTTGTGCTGATGCTGCCTGCAGGGATGGGTCAGCACAGGCAGTGCTTGGCGTGGGGAGAGCCTCTCTGTAACCCTCTGCACATCCCTCTGTGTATCCCTCTGAGCATCCCTCTTTCTGTCCCAGCCGACCCCTCGCTGCACTGTCCCAGTCTCAGCTGCCAGGTTCTGATTAACGATTGGTCCACGCCAACACCACGCAGGTCCCCCTGTTCCTGCTGGCTCCTGATGGCACAGTCCAGCAGACACATGGGTGTTATTAGTGCTGCAATTCCAGCAGAGCAAACAGCACTTCATCATATACGCTTTCGCCAAGATGTTATAGCACAGTTTCCACTTCCTGCTAATTAACTCCATCTTTCCCATTCAACAAGAAGCACTGTGTCCCAGATAGGTAGGTCTGCAGAGTTTGGGAGCTTCTTATTCCAATTTGAGAACCCCAGAAAATTATGTTGACAAGACATTTTTTATGTCATTTAAACACAAAGATAAAGAAGAAAATACTTCAGGAATAGTCCATAAATGTTAGTTTCTTCCCTCTCTGTTTTATTTTCCCTTATCCCATCCAAGCCAAGCATGTACCAATGACTTTGAAATGAAATAAAAGTGGAGTGGGTTATTGATGGTATCAATGGATACTGGTGGATACCTGACAAAGTTTTTCTTTATATCTAGGGTTTTCTCATAAATGAAGTACCAACTTAAGATATGCTTTATGTAGAGAGATGAAATGCAACTGAACCTCTTCTGGAAACAAACACTGCCATGTGTGTCCCTGTACAGGTTTGAGGAGTATAAAAGGTAAGAGTAAGAGGGGTCTTATCTGGCAGAATCTAAATCAAAGTTCTTTTCTTTGCCTTGTATCTTACCAGGAGAATCGCTGGACCAGATGCCTGGATTCAGTGTGAATTTTTTTTAAGCCTTTGTTTGAGGGAGTTGCCAGGAGGACAGCTACAGCCAAATAACTCTTTACAATGTCATCATTACCAGCAACAGGTATTTATCAAAAAATCAAGTGAACCCCTTTCTAAATATGTAAATAAAAGACTTGTGGGCTGGTAAAGCATGAGAAATGGTGTTGCTCAGCTGACTGGGTACAGCACTGAGTTTCAGATGAACTGGGTTCAGCCCTTGGCTGTGCTGTGGACCTTGAGTTAAGGTCCTTATCTCTCACCCAGCCCTAGTATTTGTCTAGCTTTTTTTCCTGCAGAAATTACTAAAGTGGTGGAGTTAAGCATAAATGCATCGATCAAATGAGGAGCTACTGGGGAGGGGAAGGAGGGCTGAAGGTGGCTGAGTTTCCTTCAGCTTTGCTGCCATCCTTCCAGGTACTCAGTAACATCCTCTGGGGTGGGGATGGGTATGTTGGACTTGGAGTAGACTGGGCAGGTTGCACAGATCCCTGCTGGTCCTGGCTAAAAAGGAAGAGCCAAGCCCTTAGCTGCAGGTCAGTTGGTAGGGCAGGTCTGATAGGTGAGTTCAACTGCAAAGCCTCTGTGGCCAGGACTGTTTTCAATCTGGTGGCTGTGCCCAGAATAACAGGAGCAGGATGTCAGTGGGAGCCTCCAGAGTCACTGCAGCACAAATACTGATCAGTCCCTAACAGATAATGCTTCCTGTCTCCAGCTTTTAAGAGGGCCTTGTGGGCCAAGGGACTGTAAATCTTCCTCTCTGTTTTACTGGTTGCGGTCTCCAGCTCAGGCAGGTATAACAGGGAAGTGCCTGTTCACTGCTCCATCAGCTCTGGATGTTCTCCAGGTGCCGTTGGGGAGACCTGGTGGCTCCTGGGAAAGAAAATAGGCCCACTAAGGCTCTGGAGTGATTACTAACTATCCCACACCTTGAAAGCCAGTGCTATCCATGGCTCTGCCCTGATGAAACTAGGTATTGGCTGGATAACAGCCAGGGTGAAATGGCCAGGCAGAGCACGACAAGGGAGCCAGGAGGAAGGAAGTGAAATCAGCCCTGTGATCCACACCAGATGCACACTCAGCTTTGCTAGGAGCTCATTAGCCCTGACCACACACTGCCCTGGTCTGCAGCTACAGCTGCTGGGGGAGCTGCCAAACCTGGCATGGGCCTGGCCCCTTCCCAGAGTCTCTTTTGGGCACGAGGCAGCCCTTTCCCCAGGGCCCTATGTGGAGCAGTGGTGCCCACATGGATAAGAAAGAACTCTCCCTGCAGAGCCAGCCACAGAGCCATGTGGAAGTGTAGTGATCCACAGGGACTGGTGTGATCCCTCCAGGGCTTTTGTGGGGGCTGATGGATGGCCAAGGCTGGAAATGTTGGGTGGGTAGTGAATCCCAGAAAATATTTGCATTGTTTATCAGGCCATGAAAATCATGGGGTTTAAAGGATATATCTATGGAATACAACCAGTAAGTAGTTGCTTAAGACAGCCTGCTGCTGGGACAGCCAAATCACAGCCTCAGGGCAAATGGAGGAGAAGAAGATCCTGTTCCCTGCAGGTCTGCTGGCAGCAGCTCTGACTGTCCTGAACTCCTGCAGGAACGAGATGACTGCAGTTCCAATCCCAGGGGCCGTGGCTGAGGAAAGAGGAGGCGAGCTCAGAGAGGCAGCTCCACAGGAGCTTCTGACACCAGGAGATGAAGTGAAAGAGCTGGAGCTTGGCCTTTTCATGACTCTTGGTAGCACTGATTTGTTCGAAGAAGTAGCAGCTGGAAGGAGAGGGAGCAGAGCAGACACAGCTGTGGGGTAGGAGGCCAAGGGAGAAAGAGGCAAGACAAGGGAAGACCACTGCTAGGAGAGTCATTCAGCCAAGCCAGCTGCACATCTCATGTTTTGGGGTTTTTTAATTGATTTTTATACTAACAGACAATTAAGCTGAGATTATTTTTTTTTTTTTTTGAAGTTTCTCTACTACTGAGTCATTTCCTGGGGGGTGGGAAGAAAATAGCATTTCTATCAAAGCTCCAAAACAGTGTTTTAGGGTTTGGATTGAGGATTCTTTCTTTCTTTGGTTCTTCCCTTTCTTTCATTGAAACAGTTACATTTTTAAAAGCATGAAAACAAAAGCCAGTGGTTGATGACCCCCAAACTTCTGCCAGAGCTGCTCTTTGCTCACAGTGTCCACACCGGGTAGCCCAAATCAGGGTGGAGGATGAGACCGGCCAAGGGGCCCAGCTCCAGACTGACTTGTCATCATATTCACCCACAGAGGTTGATGCTTTTTCCAGCTCCTGCACACGTCACTGGTGTTGATGCCTGTCTGCTCCACAGCATGCTGACCTTTCTTCTGGTTTACACATCAAAATGGGCTGTTTTGGCAGCAGTTTCCAGTTCAGTTCACATGCCTTTGCACTGTAGTGGACATAGGGCAAAGCTGCCTGTAGCCCTCAAGGCTTATGTGTGGGCCTGGGGAAGCCTACTGGGAAACAGTGGTGAGTCTGGATATTTTTTTGGCCAGAAAGCTATAAATGCAACGTTAGTTGACTAATAAATCTTTGATTAATAGAAGTGGACATCTGCAATCAAGATAATTTGCTAGAGATTAGAGCCTAATTAAAATGTAAGAGGCAAAGGGGCTGCCAGCTTCAGAACAGCATGCATTGAGAACTAAGGGATGCACTGGCTTTTTGAAAATAAACAGGAGTTAACCACTTGAAGGAGAAGTCACACCCATGAAGCTCCAAGCACCAGCTTCACTCTGTCCTGTCTTGCCTGCAGCCTCGGGACAGGAAAACCACCAGCCGAGGTGGAACAAACAGCAAAATCTTCCATTGACTTCAGTGGGTTCTGGACTCATCTTACTGCCTTTTCATTTATTTGTTATGCATGTCCTGTAGAACTCAGTGTCCAGAATGTTTTATGCATAGTTTCTCAAAGGAGAAGGAAGCAAACATACATTTTCAGAGTTATTGCCTGTATGACCCACAGTTGGCTTGAGGGACCATTGCTCTTGGTTGAGCATAGAGCCAAAGTCACTGCAGTTACCTCAGATCCAGAGAGGTTTATCTCACTGCAATATTTAGCTAGTTATCCTCCCTAAATAGTGTGCCATGAAGCCAACAGTGGGAGAAAAGAAATTCATTAAATGTGTGCCCATTGACCCAGTGAATACAGCAGGAAACCACAGAAGGTATGTTGGGACCATGCACAAGGCAAACTTGATCCCACTCAACCCCCAGTTTCTCATGTCTTTCTTTCATGGTGCCAGTGCTTGCAAGGACCCTTAGCACTGCATGATGTGCAGTAACCTGGAATTACAGACTAGCCTGAAGCACTAACCCTTGGAAATCAACAGGCACATGGTCAACAGCAGGCGCTTGTAAAATACAGCCTCTCTGTTGAAAACAGCTTCCTTTCTTATTCCCAACAGATTGTATTAACCCATTCTCAGCTAAACTGGTGAGGGGCACTGATTTAATGCTTTAAAAGAAAAGGAAGCAAAAGAATACTGGTGACTAATTTCCTCCAAACAACGTCATGCGGGTCATCTTCCTCCTGCGTTGTTTGTTTTGCTGATTAGTCTTTAGGTAGATATTCATATATCAACTGTTATTTTCCTCTGTGAATTGTGGTTTTCTGCCCAGGACCGAGTCCAGTTTCCAGGGTAATTGGGAAGCCAACTCCTTTCTAACTACGCAAAAGATGAACTGTGTTTCCTGCAACTTTAATGTCTCCAATGTTAGTAGTTGAGTAACAGCCGGACACAACAGTGTCTTCTGTAAGGAAATATGTCAACAGTTGCTGCTTAGAAGTGAATAAAACTCACTGGTTTGGGTTTTTTTTTTAATTTAAAAAAAAAAAAAAGTGTTTTGAATGATTTGAAGCTGCAATAACAGCCCTTTCCAGATAAAGCTTACCCTTCACAACAACAGGATGCATTGCCCTATTTAAGCAAGTAATAATATTGGGTTTAGTCACTGCACATGCATCGCTTCCTGTTGGGGTGTTTGCACAGAAAGCTAGTTTATTGTGTATCAGATTATTGCGTATTTGCAGATTTTATAGGCAGAGATGTTTTCTAATACCATCTGTGTATAAGAAAATATATCATGGCAATAAGCAAGCGTGATCTGTTTATTGGCTGTACAACATACAACAAAATTAAGGTAAGCAGCCTCTGAAGGACTGTGTTTCTCTGTTAGCATTAGGGTGTGTATTTAGGGTCTCAGTGCTTCTGGCTTACAGTCAGAAAAATTTACTGTCACGAACTGCTCATTCTGGTTGAACAAGACCTTTCACCTAAAAACTCCCAGTTGCTTAAAAGCCAATTACTGGGAGCAATAGCAAGATTTCGCCTAAGGACTTCTTCATTTGCCCCCTGCTAATGATCTGCTGGGATTCTGGCATCTCCCAGAACGTAAGCATAGCAGCAGTAATTCTGATGTCTGTCATTGCTTCCTTACTTTATATTAACAGTTTATTTCATGGCTGACTTCCCATCTTGCAGAGTTGGTTTCTCCATGTCAGGCTGTACTAATGAACAGAGAACAGACTCTGAGCTCTCACTCTTCCAGGAGGGAAAGAAGCCCAAACTCAGCTGCAATCAGTGGAGTTGCTCTGCTTTGACCTGGCATAAGGAGGATCCTCATCCGCCTTCAGGTAAATGCCCTGGGGCTTTTCTTTCAGCCAGGCAAGGCTCCTGCTGACACTGTCCTGGAAGCAATTAACATTTCAATCATCTTTGGGTTTCAGTAGTGCAGTTCCTGTCAGCAATACACCATGACAGGCAATGCCCTGTGCCCCGACCTGAGAGGCCATAATGAGATCCCAGCACTGCCTGATGGTGGAGGACAGTCGGGATCTTTGCCCTGCACAGTTGGTGGATTGCTGGGGAAGGAAATGCGTATCAGAGCTGGTGACAACTTTGGAGCATGCATGCGTAAATCGAGGATGTGCTGTGCTTTTAAAGAATTATTTTTTTAATCTATCTGTATGTCAGTGGAGGATTTTTAATCAGAAAACTATCAACATCTGCAGATCCAAGCTTTCCTTCATCATCTGAAGTCAGCCAACATCTGTCAGCCCAGCCAATTGTTTTACCATTTTCCTGCCAAGCTATCCGCTGTTGGGAAGAGGAAGGGGGTGTTAAGCCCCCAACTAACCCCAAGGACCAGGTTTCTTTGTCAGTGTAAATCAGGAGCCTTCTTTCAGTCCTATGGGGTTAGAACTAAAATCATGACCAGAATGGACCGTGCTTTCCCCCATGCCAGCAGCCAAAGGGGAACTGGGTCACAGTAAACACTGCACGGACAGGGAAAAAAAGGCTCTGGGGGAACCTTGTCATTGAACTTCACCTTTATCCTCTGGCCACATGAATTGCAGTCCCTGAACACTTCAGCTCAAGCTGTGTTTAGCTCCTTTATCACTTTATCCCTTTTCCGTCCTGTTTGTTCCTTTGGCCAGATCTTTCACTGCGGTTAATTGACCTGGTTTCACTGATTTCTGTGAAGACTGGCCAAGCCTCCCAAGCTGGAGAAGTGGGTCACTGTGCATCATGTACACCGAGGCTTCAGGGGGAGGTTGCCTCGACTCCCTCTTAACAGAGGAGCCTTTTTCCCAACACGTGGAGCTGCATCATCACCTCAATTTCACCAGGGTATGAGTGGCTTCCGTAGGAGGAACACCTGGGAGGTGGTGTGAGGAAAAGGAGAGTCTGGTGACTCAACATCTGTGTGAAACCGTGTGTATGTTGGTTCAGATAAATTTACTCTGTTTGAGAAACTTCAGACAGCAAAAAAAACCCCAGCAGATTTTAAATCCCCAGCGAGCGGGTTATTGCCAAATGGACACACTACATCAAGTGCTTACAAGAAACAAATGTATCTAAAAGGAGAAGTAATCCTTCTGTTAGAAACTACTGCAAACAAAACTGTAAATGTTGCCATCACTGTTGAAATTTGAATCGTGAGAGTGCATTTTGGCACAAAGGGGGAAGCAGAAAGGTTTCTCTTTAATAAATAAATAAATAAATTTTAACAGAAGCCACAGGATCTACCCTATAAACACACTTTCCTTTTAGATCTGGCTAAAATTATGCTTAGAGTAGTATTTATTAAGCTAAATGATCAGGTCTAAAAAGACCTAGTCCAGAAAAACAGAAATGGTACTTAGTGGATGTGTACAATTTTATTCATTTCAATGGAAGTATTGGACTGTTTCAAGTTAAGCACCAGATTAAGTACTTAATCAGTTCAGAGCCACAATTCATCCAATTTCTGTAAGAAAAAAAATATAATCCCATTTCAGTACAACTAAAGCAGTGCATTGTACCAGTTTCCTTTTGAAATATAGACACTAATTGCAATTTGTGAACACAGACACCTCCCAGCTGAATCACCCAAATGCCTGGAAATGAGCAATAGCATTCAGGTTGTGATATTTGCTGTAAAACAAAGGAGCCTGATTTCACCCAAGTACTCCCATATATCCCAGGGTAATGCTACTCCCTTGAGTACAGTTGCAAATGTTTTTCTTAGTACAGTGTGAATAACTCAGACAGAAGGGGCTTTTCCTCTGTTCCCCCCGAGTGACCAATGTGCAGGAAGAGGAAAACGCTGCGTTTCACATAGGAAGTTTTCCAGTATCTTCCTGAGCTTGTCAGACCTTCCTCTTCTGCTTTTCAACCCTGCAATACTTGTGTTGCAAGCTGTAATGGCCTTGGTCAGACTGAAAAGAGACGGCACAGTTCGGCAGCAGATACACAGAGCAACGTGTCATTCTCAGACCACCTATTCACGGTGCCTGAACTGCAGAGCGTCACTGTGATGTAGGACACAGCTCTGGCACTAACACAGTCACTGAAAGCCTCCCTGATGTGAATCCAGCCGAGAGACAGTGGGAAGGGAGGGTCTGCTCTTGATAACCGGTGCACAAAGACCTGTCAGCCTGGTCCCTGCTTTGAAGGGTTGTAAGGCATCATCTCTTATGGCATTTGTGGAATCCAGTCTTTATTACCTGCTGACAGGCATAAGCACCAAACTCCCTTTTATTACTGAACAAAGTGAGAGCAGTAAGATATTTGGATTCCCATGGTCTTGGGAAAATAAGGAATGTGTGCTTAGCTATACAGTGGTGCTCATCAAATTGTGGCTGTCACAGAATTGTTCCAATTACACCATCAATCTATATAGGATTAATATGCGAAAGCCTAGGCAGGCAAATATACACTTTGGATTTTATCTTCAGCACAACCCCCTAATCTTTCCTCAGGAAATTACCATGTACTTTATCAGTACCTTGATGTTAATTTTTAAAATCTCAAGACTTCAACCAAAAGGAACTGGCCATTTACTGGTTTTTTCTTTTTTATAAATGTAGTAGTTATTACCTAATTAGCTATTCAGGACCCTGGCAGGTTATTGCAGCAAGCTCAGCTTGGCAGAACTGCCAGGTTGTAACTCTGATGTAAAAGGTCATTGCTCCCTGTATATGATACATTTTGGTTAGCAGAGATTTAAAAGCTGCAGTAACAGACCCTTAATGAGATATGTTTGGCAAGAAGATACAAAATAACTATTAAGCTGGTTTACATCTGTTTGCTTTTTCATTCATTTTGCCTTCTCTAATTGTATACTTAACATCAATCTGCTATCATAGTAACTTGGATTATTTTCTTTCTGGGTCTCGCCTCCACGTCACTGTCACTGGGTTTCTTTACTGCTGCTTCGCCAGTAAACAGTGAGTGTCTTTGTACTTACACACCCAGACTCCTGCAGTCAAAGTGATTAGCAGTACATCTCTTTAAACACCCCTGCCAGACAAAGGTATATGAGGAGTGACTAGGCTAGCTTGCTTCAGTTCTGTATTGCCAGTGTTCACACGAGTCTGATAATCATATAGAAAACAGTGTGAGATTTTGGAAGACTGGGCAAGTTTGTGGAAAGCTTTATACACTTCAGAAAAAACTATCTTTTGAGTAAGCACATATGCCCTGAAGTACCTCATATATAATAATGGAAGTTGCATCAGAGGTCTGGGGCGGGGGGGGGGGAAGGAAGAAAAAAAAGGGAAAGTAGTTATTTTTTCATAAGATGGTAAACAGTTTTTATATGTTTCTTCTGGTACCATGAGTCAAAGAGAAGATAAATATGTTTTCTCTTTAGAGAAAGGTAAGACCTTGTTCCTGCCAGTCACTTTTTGATGCTCGGGAGCAGAGGGCTGCCTCATGGGGTATGGGTTGGGGTAGAGCTGGCACTTTGCCCTGCAGCAAATGCACTTACCCAGCCACAGCAGCATAAGGGCCTTCCAGGGAGACCCTCCCAGTCATCCTGGATGGCCAAGAGCCGTGGCAGCACGTGTCATCTATAGACATGAAGAAGTCTGAAAATGAGACTATTAAGTGCTCCCTAAAAAGGCCAGGCTGATCTGAGCATTGCCCTGTACTCAGTACTGGTTTGTTTGCAACTCTGCAGTTGCTGAACATGTGCATTGTATTAGAAGTGGGTAACTGCAACCAGGTAAGGAGAACTGTGATGTTCTGTGTGTTGGTAAGAATGATTCCAAAGAAATGGGGTAAAGAGCTAACACAGCAAGCAGGAGTTGTCTGAAAAGGTATGGGGGTTAGAGTGGACTGCAGGCTCAATGGGAGCCAGCAGTGTCATGCAGTCCTTAATTAAAAGGAAAAGGAAAAAAGAAAAGGAGAAAAAGGCAAACATCATACTGGGATAGATCAGTGAAAGTGCAGTGTCTAAGCTGTGAGCTCATCCTACTATTCTACTCACCATGAGTAAGGCCACAGCTGGGGTACCACATCCACCCTGGAGCTATGCACTTGAGGGCAGATGTGGGTCAGCTTGAGAGAGATGAAGAGAGATGAAGAACAGGAATGACTCAGAAATAGAAGTTGCAAAGAAAAGTTAAGGGAAATTAAATGATCTGAAGAAATGATAGAATAGAGATGATAAATATGTAAATAGCTGCTGTAAAGTGGAAAAGAAATTATTCTTAGTGTTGATTGTATGAAAAGTTATGATGGGCTTAAATTGTAGAAACTCATACCTTGGAAATTAGGGAAAAAAATTGCCAATGGGAGGAATGGAAACACAGTGGAGTAGGTTGAGTGAGATTGCTTCACTAGAAGTATTTAAGAACAGGATAAGACATGTCAGTTAGGCTTGGCATGGGTTTTCATCCAGGCAGGACTAGGAGACCTCCTAAAACATAACTCAGAGCTGTTTTTTGTGCTTCTGTACTTGGATGTAATTTTATTAGTTTTTTGACATTAGGGATCAAATGTAGAAGACTTTTCTAGGAAACTTGCCCTAGACTATGAACATCAGGGTCTGACCTTTTGGAAACCACAGTGACTAAAAGGAATTGTGGAGGAATTGAGTGTGCCAGCTAAAGGTCTCTGAGACAGCACAGAGCTCACTGTAATCTTTTTTCTCAGAATTTGTCCCTGAGCTAAAAGGTGCAATATTTGGGTTTAAATAATGGTACCAGTTATAGGAAATTAGTGAGCAATAAAGCCAGAATGTGTCATTTTTGCTGCCTCCTACTGCTTTTCTCACAGAGAGGAGCATTTCTGCTCATCTGCCTCTACAGTTGCTTCTTCCACTGGTCTCACATGCCAAATCCACTCAGCCAGTGCTGCATGTGGAGAATACATGGGTTTATTGCAGCAGGTTTGGTAGCTTCACATCTTCCCTCTGGATTCTTTGTGCCAGGATATCTTTTCACTCACAGTTTTCCCTATTTGCTTTGAGAACATCAGGGTGGAGAATTTTTGCAAAAATGAAGATCAGGCTTGGGACAGGCAGCAGTTCTTGATGTCTTGCTGTTGTTGCCATCGGAAGCAAAAAGAGCACTTAGTGACAGGTAATGTCACTCCCAGCAGCACCACCAAAGAGGGACTATATTCCACAGTTCAGCTCCCTGCTTCCTCATGCAGTGATAAAAGCATGTTACCAGCACAACAGGCTTTATCCAGGCTTTCTAAGGAGAATAGGGCAGATAAGAGCTTAAAGAGAAGGAAGGGAGGAGTAGGCGATGCTTGAGAGTTGGGCTGTCTGGTTTCCAGCCTTAAATGCATGTTCTAGGTGAAAACATGTGACCTGCTTTTCAAATTTACTTCTCTGTCACAGCGTGCAGGGATGGTCTAAGACTAATGCCATTTTTTGCTTTATATAATTTGAGAAAACCAAGTTTGAGGGATGTTGAGAAGCAAAAAATAGATAGACCTCCACAGATATTAAAAAAGCTACCATTGACCATTCTGTGCTTGTGCTTTTTAAAAGTGAAATTCAAGCTGATTATCATAGGTTTATTCCAGGTGAAGAATATGGCTTAGAGTTTGGATGCAAAGATTGACAGGCAGTTGGAAGGGTCCATATGCTTCAATAAAATGGTGCTGATTTCTGACAGATAGTAACATGCAGAAGACTAAATGTGTTTTTCTATTTTAATTACATGACCAGTACTCATGAATGGGAGCCTGAGCTCCATCTCCACTGACCTTGAAAATGCCCTGGAGGTTTATGATGAAATGAAGCGTATGTTTTCTGATGATTTCTGGAAAATGAGGAAACACAAACAACGCTTGTTCTAGTTTTGATTTTTTTCAGGGAACAATGTGACACACCATCAGAGCTCCTGCATTATTGCAGGAGAATTTGCAAGTTTTCTGCTTTAGTTCCTGTAACATTCATGGGATTTGGCAGTTGTATGCAGTTACTCAGATCAGAATTTCATATATGACAGCCTCATCCCTGAATATCTGCATGAATATAAACCATATGAACAGTAATTCCAGCTCTTGGTGATAAATCAGATCATTTATTGTAGTGAACGAAATGTATGTCTACCCCTTGGTCACATTAATGGCTATGTAGTGCTGTAGACATACACAAAGTATCTTTTAATTGATAGCTTGATTATGAGTCTGGCCACAGTGACACAGAGCTCTGCCTCTGTCCAGATTTTGTTCAGCAACAATGTGCTCAGTTTCACACCTGAATGAAGGCACTACTTACAGCCTGCATACAGAGGTCCCAAAGAGTCTTTGCGCTGCACTTGTTACACCCACACTGAATGCACGGGTGGGACTGGAGTGTGGATCAGCTGCTCTCTGAAGGTCACCACAGCTGTTGGGAGCCCAGCTGGAAGCCAGGACTCCCAGTGAGCAAACTGAAAATTCTCACTGGGGGATAGGCTGGAAAAACGGTGGACAAGGACAGGCATGCAAAAGAAATACATCTATGTGACTGTGATCAGCAGGAACTAACTTGTTTTTTGCCCCAAATATTAGGTGATGGCAAGGTAGGTAGATAAAGGGGGTTTGATGTAGTTTCCTACAATTAATATTCACTCTTTCCCCCCCACTCTGGGTTTTCTATTGTCTTTCTCTTTTTTTCTGTCTCTCTCATGAACTCTCTTCATGTCCATGTCTTACTATTTTTCACACTTCTTTTCCCTAAGGCTTTCACTATGCAGATTTACAACCCCTTTCATTTCCCAGGATGCTGCTTACATTCACAGGATGAAAATCAGCCTTTTCTTGCCAGGCTATGTGGCCGTCCTCCCTGCCGCTCCTGAATGACTCTAGACTGCTATTCCCTTGAGGACTAAACTAGATTGGGATTTATTAAACCCTTAGCCCCCTGTTTGAATGATATATGGCCTCAGGCAGTAGGCACTAAGGTGAATGCTTGCTGCTTCTTTGTAAAGGCACAGTAAACCACGTTACAGAGTGCACTGCCCCAGGCATTCCTAAACTATCTTGTCCTGTGTCAGCAAGATGCCCTAAAGAACTCTCTATAGAGCTTTCATTGCTCCATTCTCCCTCTGCTCCCACCCTGTGCATTTCAATACAGTATGGAAAGGATTTCATCCTTAATTGAAATTCCTTTCATCAGCCTAGATATAGCCTGAACAAAGATACTGACATGAAAAAGCAGTCAAGAACATATCTTTAAAATGTCAATTTGCCAGTGACAGGCATAAAATGCAGTCACTGCAAATCAAGACTCTAAACCTTCATTGTATATCACATAGCTGCCACTTCCCCCCCTCTTCCCCCGCTATCCCTCCCTTAAATTTTGATGTTTGTACATCTTTGTTTTCCTTTCCGCATTCTTCTCATACTGTATTCACAGCAAATCTGAAGATAGCTGGGTCTTGATTAAAGCCCTGCAAACCTTAGAGAAAGCTGTTTTAAACCCTGAATAGTGTCATTTATCTTAGACTCATACTTCAGAAGAAATTGATCATTCAGGCTCCNATTCTGGTAAAGTAATTGATGCACTTTTGTCCATACAGACCTATAAGTTTAATGCTACATGGGTTTACGTGGCAGGAAATTGCTATGATCTTGCTCAGCTGCAGAGAGAGAAATAAGTAATGAAAGTTCTTTCCACTGGCACAATGTGGGGAAGGATACACCCAACAGAAAAAACATAAGTATGGGCCATCTACTGAAGGCTATATTTAGCTTGCTTACTCCACGTGATTAATGTAGGTGTTATATCTTCAAGTCTTGACTATACAGAGACCAGAGCCTGGAGAAAAGGAGATTCAGTAGGGACCTTATTGTTCTCTACAACTACTTGGAAGGAGGTTTTAGCCAGGTGGGGGTTGACCTCTTCTCACAGCTAACAAGTAATAGGATAAGAGGAAATGGCCTCAAGCTGTGCCAGGGAAGGTTCAGATTGGATATTAGGAAGCCTAACTTCTTCACTGAAAGGGTTGTCAAGCAGTGGAACAGACTGCCCAGGGAAGTGGTTGAGTCACTATCCCTTGAGGTACTTAAGAAAATGTGTAGATGTGGCACTTTGGGATGTTTAGAGATGGACTTGGTAGTGCTGGGTTAATGATTGGACTCTGTGATATTAAGGATCTTTTCCAATCCAAATGACTCTCTGAGTCTATGATCTTCTCTCAAGCACCAGAGGAACATATATCTCCAGTAAGTTCTTGATGCCACCATCTGTTGCCCATTAGTTCTTTTCCAGACACACCACTCCCCACTACTGTTTCTCTGGTGTTTGGGTGGGTCTTCTTCCATCCACAAAGCAAATTAATTTTTCTCTTTCAAATCCTTCCTTCAAGCATGCCTTTGCCCAGAAACTGCAGAGAACTTGACAATGACATGGCTGATGAGGACACAGCCAAGTATGCTCATTAATAGTGCTTCACTATTTCCTCTGCACTTGAGTTTGGTAGATTCCAGTGTGGTCTCTTGCATTGTGCTTCAGCTGGTAGAGACATTGCCTGTCAGTGTTGCTACTGCTATAACATTATCTGGAACAGGCCTGGGATACACAGATACTAACTTACATGAGCAGTAAGAAATAATACTTACACTCTTCGTGCACTGTTTATCCAGAAAATAAGCAAAATTGCTTTGAGGAACCTCCTAGTCTGAGTTTGGTGTTTGTATCCAGTCCTGCAGTCAGATGATGGTTGCAGGTGTGCAGGTATTAGATGTGGACTGTTTATGCAGCTGTAACAGTCACACAGTTGGCCAGCAGTAGCAGGAAGTCAGACATGGTTAATGTTTAAGATACATAATCTTCACAGAGCTGCTGCCAGGTGTCTTCTTTGGCTCCAGTCTCACTGTCTTCTCGCCTATTCTTTTTTCTATCTGGTGTTCAGGAAAAGGAAGTGGAGTGCGAAGTGCTCTGCCCTTGCAAGAGGCATGGTGAGGCTACAGGACACGGAAATAATCAAGACATAAACACTGTGTCCTCTCTTTGTTATATTTGCCTTTTTGGTAGCTATTTGAAGATCTTCTCTGCTCACCTGAGGCATCTTTCTAAGTCCATCAACAGTTAATTAAAGGCTGATAGTAAAAAAATTCATAGATAACATGTTTTCATGTGGGATACTTCCCTTCCCTAAGTGAGCTTGACATTTTATTTATTAAATGTTTTCATATTCTTCCCTTATAGGCCATGTATTAACATGTAGTGAAGAAGCAGGGTACTTCATGGAGGTTTAGTGTCATGTCAGCTACAAGGCACAGCAGCAGGGACATCTTCATTTACAGATCATTAAAAAGATGAGTTCTATGGTAACAGAACAAGCAGAAAAACTTGTTTTTCTTGAGCCTTTTCACAGTATTTGGTCAAGTGAAAACTATGCAGATGCCTGCTGGCTGCAAAATGAAATGGAGAAGCAAGAGCATGGAGTTGGGGTAAAGGGATTTGAGACAAGAGGGATGGCTGGACTGAAGCAGTAGCATCTAGCAGAACAGAGGAAAAATCCCAAACAGCCATTTTTCAAGTAGCAATTTCAAATGTTGAGCACAAGAAGTACTGGCACATTCCCTGTCCACTGTCTTTGTGTGCCCACCATAGCCGAGCAACTGGACATAACAATGTCAGAAGACTTGCACGTTTTGCAAACATCCTCATTCCAGTGAAAGCATAAGATCTTTAACAAAAGAGGAAGCTGAAGGAAGAAGGGAGAATGCTATGAGGAACCAAAGCTCTCTGTGGTGGTGGAAGTAGCCAGCGTGGTTGTTTGGTGGGCTACTAGAACAGCTCTGAGATTTCTGAAATGTCAGGAGAAGAAACCAAGCTCTGGGCAGGGGCAGGGACAGGGTGTGTGAGAGGCACAAAGCCATCTGTGTCCAGCGTTCCACAGCCATCCCTCCAGCCCTGCAAGCTGCAACACAACCCCATGGGACTACCGTGGATCCTGGAAGGTTAGAGATGTAGCTGCCACTGAAGCAGCACACAAATGGATGAATAAAAATTCTCTTAATTTTCACTCTCTTAAGCACTTGTGCATTACAGGCTTCTTTTGACAACTCCAGATACAGGATACACACTAAATGCCAATTTTGAGTCCTGATTGCGTTACTTTCTTGAGCTACAACTTTCCTGAGCTACAAACTCATGGACGCTGTTTTCATCTTGCCATGATGGCAGCAGTATTCAGGAGCTCTTTTTTCTTACTTCTCAATCCTTCCCATCCAGCACGATATCCATTTCAGTCACTCACTCTTGCTCCTTTCTTCATTTTGTTCTCCAAGACTTTGGCAAATGTTATCTTTCTTGAGGAAGGACCCGCTGTGCAGGAATTATTACTGTACAAGTGACAGACTGAGATTAATGTAAGCCATAGAGATTGCATGATGTGAACAATGAAGAAGTAACTTTAATAACTAATGAGAACTAATGAGGTTTGCACAGCCCTGTTCACTCAAGGAGCAAATTCATAACACTTCCCATTTGAATCAAAGAGGACACTTTAATCTCGCTGCTACAAATGTGACCTAAGGAAGGACCAGGGTGAAGCATGGGAAATACTGTCCTTTTAATTGTCTATTCTTTGGACTAGCAATCTATTTATGATATAACAGCTTCTGCTGTCTGGCTCTGGGCAAATCATACAGGCTTTGAAAGGGTTCTGAGAAATGTTAGCTTCAGTTGGTACTGAATGCCCAAATTCCAGCTCTTATCTTGGTTTCAGTGTGTGTGCAGTGAGAGGGATGAGTAGTGGCAACACTAGACAGGCTCTTCTCAGATCTCATTGGCCAAAATATTTCTCGGGGTATATTCAGGATTTTCTTAGGGTTGTATCAGCCTTCCCACAGATTATCTATAGTGCCTCTGGCAGCAGCCTAGGTGGAGCTTGAGGTCATGTGTGATCCCCAAGGAATTTCACAGGGCTCCTCACTTATCTATTCTATATTTTCTTTATCCAGACTTTTTTGCCATATTCTATGGAACAGGAGTCCCTTTCATCATTTCACCAGATATCCAAGGAGCCTGTATGTGGGGTGTGTTGGGTGTCTCTGCCACCCAAAGGAACCCAGTGTCAGTAGGTGGGACGTGTTTCCTTACCCTGCCTGATCCCTCACCCCAACACCCTCCCAGCAGGACATGCCTGGGACATGTGTAATTAACTGGGTATTCTCTGTCCTCCAGAGGAACAGTCTGTCCATGCCAGAGGACACACATTCAAGCTGGTTGGAGACACACATTTCTCCCTTTTCATTTTCTCCCTTAACAGTCAGCACAGACACAATTACTGCTGGCTGAATGTAGCATTTCTAAAATTCCCATTGTTAGCAAAACTACAGATTGATGGGGGCCGGCCTCCCTTTTGACGTTCCAAAGGCAAAGGAATATCACACATGACCAGCTCTTTTGTGTGCAGGTTTTGAAGGGACCGTTCCTGGAGCTGGCAAATGTTAGCACCGAAAGAGAAGTTCATCTCGGGCTTGTCGCTGACGAAATGACCTCGACTCTTTGAGGGTTTTCAAACTTCGCTCGTCACAGGTGGCAAGTCAGGGGCACACGCTGGGATTGCAGCGTGCAGGGGTGAATGCCGTGCCTCGGGTCAGGGCTCTGCCCGGGCCTGCATTAATCCACGGTAAGCGGAGCTGCACAGGTGGAATCTTCCTTGTGTGCTCGCTCGGGCTATTTTAAGTGTTGGGGTTTTCCCAGCAAGCATGCGGCGCCGGCCGATCAATTTAAGGCTGCGGTTATAAACCTGCGTTACTAACCAGAACATTACACACCAACATGCCACCGTCTGCCCCGGCCTTTCTGCCCTCGGGGTCGCGGGACGCGCTTTGAGGCGGCGCCGCACCGCAGCCACCGACCCGCGGGGGCTGCAGGGTGTCCCCAGAGCCCTGCTAACCGAGCCAATGACTTGTTTGGGGTATTTATCACCCACGCGGATTTTCTAGACAAAACGGGGATTCTGGCGGGGCCGCGGGG
>VXBX01004843.1:211395-227594 GCA_013400415.1 Scytalopus superciliaris | reverse complement strand
GTCCGTCTGTGTGTGTGGGGGGGGGGTTATTTATTTATTTTTCCGCCGGTCTGCACAAGCAGTTTGGAGGCTTTGCGGAGCCGCGGTTGCTCGCGGGCTGCCATTGTTGGCGCTGCGGGAGGGCAGCCGGGGGCCGCAGGAGGGCTCTGGGCTCGGGGCCCGCGGGCGCCGCCGCTTCCCGGGACAGGTCCGCTCCCCCCTTGGCGTCTCTGATGCCGGAGCAAGGCCCCAGAATGAACGGTTTCTCCCTGGGCGAGCTGTGCTGGCTGTTCTGCTGCCCGCCCTGCCCCAGCCGCATCGCGGCCAAGCTGGCCTTCCTGCCCCCGGAGCCCACCTACACCGTGCTGCAGCCCGAGCAGCAGCCGCAGCAGGAGCCGGGCGCCGCGGCCGGGGCCGGCACCCCCTCGGGCTCGGCCACCTGCAGCCTGCACCTCAGCGAGCGGGCCGACTGGCAGTATTCCCAGCGGGAACTGGATGCTGTGGAGGTGTTCTTCTCCCGCACGGCCCGGGATAACAGGCTGGGCTGCATGTTCGTGCGCTGTGCCCCCACCGGCCGGTACACGCTGCTCTTCTCGCACGGCAACGCTGTGGACCTGGGCCAGATGTGCAGCTTCTACATCGGCCTTGGCTCCCGCATCAACTGCAACGTCTTCTCCTATGACTACTCCGGCTACGGGGTGAGCACCGGCAAGCCCTCTGAGAAAAACCTGTACGCAGACATTGATGCAGCCTGGCAGGCCCTCAGGACAAGGTAAATGGGTGCTGGGGACAAGGTATTTCCGTATCTCCCTTTAATCCTGCACGGTTAACTTGCTGAGAGAAGTGGAAGGGTTTGTAATGGCTTCAGTTACTTTCCATGGCCTCACCCACATGGTCCGTGAAAAGCTGTGTGATTTGTTGGGTGGTGTGATTTGTTAAAATGATGGACAAACTTTCATCCTTGGGTGTTTTCCAGATTTAGGGGATTATTCAGATATATTTTATGTTAGCCAGTGCTTCACAATGGAAAGTCTCCATCTTGAGTAGGACGTACTGCTCTGGTTGCACTTTGAGCTTGCAGACTGCCAAAAACCTTTTGTCCAAGACGTGCCTGCCACTGTTTAAGGTTAGAGGTAACTCAGGTGAGCCAGAGCTCTGACTGAATTTGGCAGTATCCTGAGCAACTGCTTACCAAGAAACTGCTGGTGTTCTGTGATGTGTTTGGTGTTTCACGTGCGACATAGATGTCTTTCTCTTTGGCAACCAAACAAGTGCTTTTCAATGGGTAGGGTGTCTGAGTGGAAGCAAAAAGTGTTGACAGTTGGAAGTAGAGCTGGGGATTCTGCCAAGAAGATGCCAAAGTATGTGGCATCCAAAGGGATGGAGCAGCTGTGAGAAGACTGGCAAGGCAGCATGGTCAGTGGAAACAGTGAGCCCTTGGCTTCTAGAAAATCCTGAGCAGAGCTGCTGCCTCTGTCTCTGAGCTACAGCTGATTGCCCTCTCTGGGCCTCTTGCTTCTTCTGTCCACAGAAACCATGAGCTCCTTTTGCTGTTGCATAAGTGGTTCTTAAAGTATGACCTCGCAGAACGTGTCCTGAGAAAGAGAGAGAGCTTTAAAAAGCTTAAATTGTTGCAGTAGGCCAAGAGAAAAGAATGATGCACGTTTTCAGTTCTTGGCTCTGGCGTTGTGTAGACGAACTTGGCTTGCGTGAAATGCGTATTTAATGTCTATCTTAGGGATACGTGCCAGCTTCAGAAATAGTGACAGGAGTTGTTACTAATTTAGATAATTGGCTTTGCAAGAATCCGGGGATTGGTTAGTTGTGGAGTCCAAGCACCTTTTGACATTGCTCTTCCCAAGTCAGGCTAAGAGCAAGGGGGAGAAAGGTGTAGGGGGAAGTTACCCTTTCACAGCATGTGTTTGGTAAGCAAACCAGATACTGGGCTCATTTTCCAGGGCTTCAACAGTTTATTTTTTCCCCTTGAATATAAATAATACGGTTTTATGTAAAGAAATAGTTTTGGTACACTGTATGCAGAATAAATTATTAAATGCCACTCTTACGCATATGGATGATATAAATAAGGGAGGAAAAGTGCTGTATTTAATTCAAGCGTGATTAATGCTGGTCCTTCAGTTGCTGTGCTTTTTCTCTGTTTCACCTGATGGTATTTTTTTATTTAAGCCTTCTACACCTCTGAAAAAGTGCTTTCTTATCTGCCTGGAGGTCCTTCTTCTGTGCTGACAAGCACTTAGCATGTGTTTGAGATCTCTGTAGATCCAGAAACAAGGGGTCCCTTCACTTAAGTCTTTCAAGAAGTCTGACCCAGTAGGTGATACCAACACATGCCCAGCTTGCTCTGAGGATCAGACTTTCCCAATAAAGTGTGACTGGACAGGTTTATGTTTTTTTATTAGTGTCCTTTCTATGGTATATACCAGATCTAGGCTCTGCTTTCCTCCTTAAATTGAGGCGTTTGCCAACTCTTACTTTGTCATGTTGATTCATACCACATTTTAGTGCTACCTTGAGAGTACTGTTAGAGTAGTTGTGTTATCATTGGTTAGATTTTTAGGAACCAAAAAGTCGTTGGAATTGGCTACCCGGGGAAGTGGTGGCGTCACCACACCTGGAGGTGTTCAAAGGACATGTGAATGTGGCACTTGAGGATATGGTTTGATGGTGAACATGGTGGTGCTGGATTAATGATTGGACTCAATGGTCTTAGAGGTCTTTTCCATCCTTAACAATTCTATGATTACAGTATTTTAGGTACCCAGTAAAGAAATTAGTTACTGTAAAATGTAAGCTTTAATAGAAAGTTAATTGATTCTATTAACAGATGACTGTCTTCCTAACAAGTATGAGCTGAAACCTTAGTCTTTCTGCTGATGAATTCTCTAAGGAGTAGTGTGAACTTTGCAAGACTGATCATTTCTTAGTCCTTTTTAGTAAGTCCAAGTGGCTCACAATTAAGTGAAATATTCTGCAGTAAAAATACAAGTCTGCCTCTTGAGGTAAAATGTCATGTTTATACCTTTCCTGCTGCATCAGTTTGTTGGTTGCTCCAGGAGTTTGTGTGTGCTTTCATTCTTAATGCAAATTCCTAACATTTGGCCTCTAGTCATATGGTAGTGAACTGTAATGCAAAGTTAAAAGTGAAGTCTTAAAATAGAGGTTCACTGTGCCATCAAAAGCATTTAGTCATCTGTGCTAAGTTCCGTGGGAAGCTGTTGCTCTTCTGAATCCACCAGACATTCCACCTGGCAGCAGAAAGGAATCATTAAAATGTTGGAAGCTTGAGACTCTTTCTTTTTTCCTTTTAAATTGTGCCTCTGAAGTACCACTGATACTTAGCAATTATTAATTTATCCGTGTATTTTGAAAGCTGCCTTGGGTAAGGTGGGATTTAACCCTACACTTTGAGAAAGCAGATTGCTGTCATATTTTAGAAATGATGGTGAGCTGACTGGGGTTGCCAACATGGCTGCAAATTTTGACTGTTATTTTTTCCAAGGCACTGAAACGAAGACCTTTCTATCACAGACACATTTAGGAATGAAACTTTACATAATGAATAATTTTAAAACTGCCTTGTAAACAATGGATGAAAAGTTTTTATGTTCAGTTTCAATTATCAACCTGTCTTTGTGAAACCAGTCTCAACTGTTCTCCATTTTTTTAGTCTTTGTAAAGGAAACTTATTTATCTTAATTCAGGGCATTTAGTATCTCTTCTCATGAATAAAGTATAGTAAAGTATGATAAGTCTAGTAATTATTCCTTCTGAATGCTAACTTCTTTCAGCCCAGTAAAGATGTTGGCATACAACTTTATTCCCTTTAAATGAGTTTTTATAGATTTTTCTTCAGAGGTCATAATGTAGTACTGGTTGTTCTCATTTCAATATCAACTATTAATCAGTAATTAATTTGGGCTTTTATATATATTTTTTCCACTTGATTAACAAACTTCCATCTTGTATCTCAGTGTTTCTCAAAAATAATTTTCTGTCTTATTGCTGCAGATGATATTTCTTGAAGTGTTTATTTTAGGCAGGTTGGTCTGTTTCTGTTCTGTTTGTTTCAAAACCAGAACCAGACTGAAGAGAAGCTTTTTGGACTCTTGTCTTCTTTCTTGATGCATGTGGTTTTAAGTTCCTGCTTTTTATTCAAATGTGGCTCTTATCCTGATATCTCCTTGTGTTAGTATAACATCTGCACAGAATGACCTGATTGTCCTCGTCCTTCCCCCCTTCCTGAATTCCACATGGCGAGGTTGAACTTTCTAACACTTTTACATTAAGACAATATACAGTCCTTAAAAACAGGATGCATGCGTAGGGGTTGTGTACGGTGCTTAAGTGCAAAACCAGGTCTGCTTTGTTGACTGCATGCTATTTATATTAAAATCAATTTGTATGTTCCCTAAAAATGTGGAGAAGATCCGTGAAATGTTTTAAAATCCCAGTCAGATGAAAGAAGGCACTGCTGCCCTGCTCCCTCTGCTTCTGCAGTAAAGTATCAAAGAGGAGAACCTGTTAGGCCATCTTTTGGATCCTGAAAGGAGGGGGAGAAAATGTAATTATTAAATAGCTTAGAAGGGCAGTTCTTGTTGCATTTAACAAAATACAGCTTAATGTGTTTTTCATGGTGCATAATATAAACCAGTATTTTTTTAAGCCTTTGATAAGTGATATATGTTATTGTAATGTTTGAATCCTTCCTTCTCAAAACGTCTACATTTGGATTTGTCTTTCAGTCCATAGGAGAGCATTGGTTTGCTTCTGGTTTTCCTCATCCTCCTTGGTAACCATGGCGTGAATTGTGAAATGGTGTAGGGGCTTTTGATCATTGAGTAGCAGATATTTTAGAAAGCTTAAATAGTTTTTTAATCTATTTCCCCAAATTTAATGTTAATTATTTGTGGTGCTGAGTATTACCAGATTATTGTTGTTTCCTTTGCAGGAGCTGGTGGAGGAGTCTTACAGTTTTCATTTGAGTAAAATCAGGAAATACACCTAATTGGATTAGACTAGAGTGATAACTAATCTTCTGAGGTTGTGTCAGTTTAGTTTGTCTCCATTCTGATGTGATGAAGTGGTTACAGCTTTCCAGGTGGATAAGGGTTTCAGGGTTTTTTTTACTTCAATGAACCAAAATAGTTCATTTCTAATTTAGTTTTTTTTTTGGCAACAGAATCTTCTTTCATTAGCACTGTATTTCTGTGCTTGATCTAATCTGAGTTCTTTAGATTGAATACTTAAAGGTTTTGGTAAAATGTTGCCAGCTAAATGCCTGACCTGACGAAAGGCAGCACTTGGCAGAGTCAGAGTAAATAGTCCTGGAGTAACATGGTTCCCCTTGTCCATGGAGCATCACCTGATGGATTTTTCTGTCACTGACTTTAATAGTGTATTTCCCACTACCAGTTTTTCAGTAATGTTGCTGCAATGTCTCCAAAGGATTGTTAGATACTATCCTCTAAAACCTGACTTGCTCTACCTGCTGTGGTCAATACTTCAAGAAAAACTACATGCAACTGTTCAAAAACAGAAGGATACAGGATCCTCTCCTCTTGTTGTCTATGCAATGAGCAGAAATTAATTCAGGTGATGAGCATCCTAGGGACAAATACCAACAACTGTTTAAAACAGGTGCTCTGATGTTCAAAGTTATTGAAAATGCTTACTGAGCTTTGGTGTTGTATTCTGTCTTTTAGTTCACTGAAGTAAAAGTAGTTTTGTTAAATATTTCCCTATTTCTGTCAGGACTGCAAGATCAAAGCTTTTTCAAAAAGAGAGGAAAAAAAAAAAAAGGGAAATTTTTCACTGTCAAGAATGTTCTGCAACTGGTGTTATTTGAAAGAAAAATGAGCTGCCAAAGAGCCTTTGGCTAACAGTAGGTGTTCTCCTGAGTGGAGATAGTCCTGAAATTCAACTGCCTGAACTGGTGACGTTGGTTTACCCTGATGTACAAAGGTTGTAGGACCTGGTTCTCAACACCATCAGAGCACTGAACAGAAGGATTTCTAGAGGAATGTGTTGTTAAATCCTGCATGCTAAAGTAACTGAAGCACTAGTAAAGGATATGAACATATAACATAGCCTTTTTTTCTTAAAACTGATAATAAATACAATGAATAACTAACTCTTCTTTCTGCCCTCCCTCGAAAATATAAATCAATTACAAGGCTGTATTCGAAGCAGTTGAAATGAGTCATAAAATAAGGTGCAAATTTGTTGTACCTTGCTTGTGCACACACAGGTGTGATTTTGTCAACTAGCCCCTGCAAAGGTCAGAAATCTTTCCCTGTTGATTAGGAGATAGCTTCAGTTGCCACTGAACTTGAGAGAAATTGAAGGCATTTCTCCTTGGGCAAGACGAGGAGTTCCTTGTGATTTCTGGAATCTAGAAAAAGTGCATCTTTTTACAATTTTTGAGTGCTAGTGGCTCTTAAATGTCTGAAATTAAGTTAATTAAGAACTGGTTTTTGTCTAAGTCTACAAATTTGGGTTTGTATGGGCTAAAATCCAAACCAACCCGTAGGCAAACCTCTTGTATCTCCAGGAGTCAGCTGGTGGTGGATAATTGAAATTGCTGGAGACCAATACTGGTGAATTGAATGAGCAGTTGCAGTGACCCATTTGCTGCTGCTTCATCTTGACTGCCCTGCTTTCCAGTTTTAAGATGAATGACTTACACTGGTCTTGCATGCTCAGCCTGACATCTGATGATAAAGCTGAATTTCATTCCTGACTCAAACGGAGGGTTTTGTTAGCATTAGTGTTTTCAGTGTGTCAGGTTTTGGGAGCAGTGGGAAGTGTGTGATTGTAAACCCAGGAAATGTGGTATGAAGACAGAGGAATGAAGATGCTTTTAATAGAAGGCTAAGCATATAGAATGGCATGGATGAATAGTGCATAGTGTCAGCTTAAGGACTGAGGAACATCTTTGCATTCTTTATTCCAGAGGCTAATTTGAGAGAAACGGGTTATTGTTGCTTTGACATTAAGCTCTGCTGCCCACAAACAGTCACAGAAGGGTGCAGACGTAGGCCAGTTATACAATGACAGTGCTATATTGGCATTATCTGTATACATATCTTTATATTTTTTAACCACTCTGTTAACTTTACAGAACAAAGCTTCTCTTGTTGGCATGAAACATTGTGGTTGGATTTTCTGACTATGAGACCAAATAGCACAAAGGCACAAAATCAGGCTCAACAGTAGGATCTGGCTCAGTGCCCACCCACCTTCCCACCCTTGGTTTCATGTCTCCTGATGAGCACATGCATGCCTTTGGGAAAATCCCTACAATCATGAAATAAATCTGTAATCTCTCAATTTTCAAAAAGGGGAATTCCATGTGGGGTCTCAAATGAAAAATAATGTTGATGTGGAAAATGAGATTTTAAGTTAGTACACTTGCCTCAAAGTCTAGAGGGAAAAGTTTAAATTAGAGGTAATCTCAAAGTAGTGCCTCTGGTTTTTGTTTTGTATTGCAAATTTGTTAGAAAAACTTAATGTATGTTTTCCTGGCAGTAAACTTATTTATTGGTACAGTCTCTTGAAACACCTTCTATAGGTGCACCTTTCAAAATGAAAATGCTGGTTTCATCTGTTGATTTGGAACTGATTGTTGGATTGGACAGTTTGGGCTATGCTTTTAGGAAGACTCGTGTTACTGTGCCTGATTAAAAAATCCTGCTTACATATAGAAATGTTACTTTGAGACCTTTGACTCGTGAGAGCCTTAGTTATCAGCCAAGGCATGCTGCTGAAACGAGCCACGTAGCTCAGTGTCTGGCAGATAACCCTCCTCGGGGCATGCAGTGCCAGCCAGTAACTCAAAGATATTCTTCCTTCATTATTATTATTATACACATTTCTTAAGATCCCAGTGTGTTTGACCAGTTAAATTTAACTTTGTGTCATGGCATGCCCATTTCTTTTTGTGTGCAGCAAATGAACAAATGGAGTTCTTTATACCTCAGTTTCTCACAAAAATGTGTGTCTGTTTGTGTATTTCTGTTTGTTTGCTTTTGATGTTTGTTTTTTTTAAGTTAAGTAGTTAGTTTCGTGTAATATTTATTTTGGAGGTGTTCCCTGGACAATTTTTACCTTGAGGTAACTGATCAAAGAGCCAGACAGTCTCCTCCTTCCCCTAAGACTGAAATGTACCTCAGTTTGCATATTAAGTTGTATCACACGTTTTCCACATAGTATTTTCTTGTTACTTCCTTCTACAAAAAGCTTGTCTTTTCCTGGTAAAGCATGGAGTTTAATGTGTCTTAATATTGTGGAAAATGTTAGTGTTTCAGTTTGGGTATCAGCACCTTATCAGGTTTAACAAAGTGTACAAGTGCCAGAGTTGTAGGAAGAGGTGGGGTAGTGTTACAGCTCAGTTTTGCTATTTTTATGTATTCTGATTTATGAACATGTAACCTTTGCCTTGGACTAGTTAATAAGTAGACTGGGAGTTAACATGTATTGCAGGCATTTCTGATGCAAGAAAAACATCCTTGCAGGAGTTAGTTTGGTAGTTTAAGGTTTTAAGTGGGTTTTCAACCTTAAACCTTACCAGTATGCCTAAAAGGTTTTGACTTTTGCTGTATCTCTGCCACTGTCCAACCTTCTGTTTCTCTGATAAACCCTCTGCCCTCTCCCCTGAACTCTTGCTAATTATTCATGTAATGTGATGTGATGTTCACTTCTAAAGCCCGCTGTGCATAAACCCAGCACAATTAGTTCTTTATCCTGTCTTTGAAATTTGTGCTAAAAATCAATCTGATAATGCAGAAACAACTGTCTGTAAAGGAATACAGGCACAAAGTTGTCTTTTAGAAAAAGCAGTGATTCTGATCTGTATCTGCATTAGAATGAAGATGACAGAATGTGCTTGAATATAATTCGGATCTGAATTATTGATAGATCTTGAATGATACGGCAATCTTGAAAGATAAGATTGTCATAAATCGTCCATGTTCATGCAGATTTGTAGAGAGCAAGTGGGTTGTAAAGTCTCCTTGATTTAATGAGTTCTTTTCTACCCTTAGACTAAGGAAGCTGGTGCCAAGTATCCCACCCTTCCAAACTGGATACCCTTCTGTCAAAGCTCATCTAAGATCTGTAGATCATTTTGTGTAGAGCACTGAACAGACACTATTGATACAAGTAAGATCTGGCACCTTCCAATTATTTCAGGAAATTACTCTTTCCATCCAAAAATCCACCTGATGTGGTTCTTAATTGGTTGCATTTTAGCAGGAGGGGAAACTGCACTAAAGATTATTGTTCTCTTTGGGTGGACTTTTACAGCAATTTTCTGGTTTTCTTTTTTATGATGTTAATTTGCATATTAATTTAAATAAAAGTAGCAATGTTAGCTTAAACTTAGCTAATTTAATTACTGGAATTTTGAGGGGGAGGGTTTAACAGGTATAGTTTGTCATATTTTACTGTTTTTCTTCCTTCCACTATGCCCAGTGCTTCTGGGCCATAGTTGAACGTGAACTATGTTCTTTCCTGCTCTTCACTATAGAACTGACCAGATTTCCTGTTTAAATACCTTTTAAAATTCTCATTAAATATTCTATTTTGCCTCTGTCCTGGAAGCTTTATGGTATTAGGAGTAAGGAAAATACTGTATTCATTTGTAAAATGTAATTGTTTGCAGAGATAAATAGGAAAAATATGTGTTGGAGGAGAAGACAGCAGTAGTTTATAACTAGAAGTGCCCATATCCTGAAATGGTGAACTGCAGAAAACCTACGTGGCCAAATGCCAATTTGGATAGTAATGTAGACATTAATACACTTCTTTTCCAAGCTCTGTGCTGTTATCTGTTATTTCAAAAATAGAAACTCCGACAGTACGAGACTTTTTTATGCTGTGGTGGTTTATTGGGAGGCAGTTAAGTGCCGGTGAGGCATGGACTGGAATTGCTAACATTTTTTCCTGCATAACCAGTTGTTCTGTGGTGATACTGCAATCAAGCCAGGAGCCTGTGTGCTTTACAAGGACTGCATAATAGATAGAGGCAAATAGGGTAGTGAATAACATCAGGAAGCTGCTTTTCATTTTTATTTAAGTTTCTAAGATGCATTTGCAGGTCAGTTTCTACCTTTAGCAGCAGCTGAAATAATGACCTTAAGTGATTGCATTAACAGTTGTCCTTGATCCACTGCAAGGTACTTCTGCCTCTTGTAGAGCAGCTGTTAATTGTTAAACATCCTTTTTGGAGGGGAAAAAGTTGACTAGCAAGAAACCTCTCACCAAAAAAAACTACAAAAGCAACTGGCCCTGATAACTGAGCATATTGGCAGAAAACACAGTATGCAAGTGTGCTTTTAACCATTGTTAAAACCTCTTGATTTGCACAATCTGAGCAAAATGTCTTACTCCGTAGACACGCGGATGATCCCAGATAAGACAGCTGGATAAGCTGAACAAGTACATATGACCTGCTTTCAGGATTGTATTTTCTGATGTGATTTTAGGAAAGTTATGAAAAAGTTAGTATTTTCTTGAATGTGCAGAAATACTGCTCCTGTTTTTTAGAATAACATTTGGTGCTTTAAGACAGGTAAAGTTTAGTGATGCTTAATGTTTTTGCAGATATATGTTTCTGTAATAAATTAATTTTTTGTACTATCTTTTCAGGCTCTTAGAGAGCACAAGGCGGGTTTTATGAGCACTTCAACCAAACAGAGGTACACAGAAGAAACTTTGGCTCTGTGATAGATTTTAATGTCCACAATTCTAAGTAGTATTTACTGGGAGGAGGGATTTAGCCCCTGGGTCTGTGATGATAAGGGCTGTGGCTAGGAAATTTGATTTTTAAGCTCTGCACTAGTTATCTGTGGTCTGCTGTTCTAGAACATCTGGTGCTGTTAATCCTGGTGATTGCTATATATTTTTTTTAATCATCTTAGGTTTATATTGACTGTTACCAGGGGTTGAACATTGATTGTGCTAAAAGTTCATTAAAGGAAAATGTGCAAGAGGAAATGAAGTGTAAAACAGTGCAGGCTTTAATATTTACTTGATAAAGTGTAGATTTTTGTGGACCAACAGGTCTTTCCTCCTGGTAGAGTCAAGTCAGCCCATCTTTGAGTGACAGGAATGGAAGAACTTGAGAATGCTTAGGAAGGAATTGATGAGTCTGATTTAAAAGGCAAGTGCCAGTATGAAAATGGCACAAAGAACACTGAGGTTTTCTTGTCTCTGGAGAGATGCTGGATGAATCTTTTCTAGTAATAGATTGCTTTCATGAAATGACTGTCATCTTCCATTTGGCAGTTATCACTCCTGGTATTTGTTAGAATATTTAATGAATCTATCTGAAAATGGATAATTGAGAGAGACAGGAGAGACTTCTCAGGACTGCTGTGTTTCTCTGTGTGGCTGGTCTTGCCACTTTTTGAAAGCAGGTGCTTAAATGTATACAGACTCACAGTGTAACAAAGCTCAGTGTTTGGAGCAAATAAAAAATGGTTGTGTGTTTTTTCCACTTGCCTGGGGGTGGGAGAAAAATGAAGGTTATGGTGTCTCTTATCCAAGCAGGATTTCTTCCTATTTGTGATTCACAAGACATATCAGTGCAGAGGAAGGGCCTATTGTTTTGATTTCTAAATCAAAAGAAAATACTGGCTTCCTTCAAGCCTGTGGAAGTGGTTAGAGTAACTCAAAGAAACATGAAGTGTTTCCAGAGAGTTAAGAGGACTGTCCAGGTGGGATATGTGGTCTCCTGGATAGCACAGGCCACAACACGTCTTCCCTTGGCTTCTGCATGGAGCCTTTCAGTGTTTATAAAATATTCCATTTCTTTGAGAGAAGCTCATTTTTAATTAATAACTTTGTTCTTCTACAATGCTTGAGCATATTAATGTAAGTATATAAAGGAAAAAGAAATCCTACTGCCAGCTGAGTCATCTTCATACAATACTGGCTGCTAAAATACTCATTCTGGGGACAGATGGATTCTTCTGCTGTTGGTTCCTTTTAGGAACATTAGACCAGTTCATTGGCACTGACCACTTTTTTATCAGGACCTGTCTGTCATTCTTTTCCTCCGTCCTACCTGCCCTCTCATCCTTTTTCTGTCGGACACTCAAGTCAGAGACTCAAGAGCTGTACTAAAGCTCCTGGGTGGGAGGAAATGCTGCATCCAGTTTGTCTGCTTGCATACTTGCAAGGCCTTATCCATTCCAGCTCCCATGTAATCCTCTTGGACTCCGGCTCTGGTGCTCTGTGGGAGAGACTGCATTCAGACTCGCAGGGATCTTTGAAGAACAGTGTGAAAATGTCAGCTGTAATAGGATTTTGGACACAAACACCTGCTGTTTGTTTAGATGGTTCAACTTTTTCTTTGTTCTCCCCTATTTAGCATTATGGAGATAACACTTGAGTATTTATGCCAGCCTGTGTTTTAGGTATAGTTACAATTGTCTGTAAGTGATGTAAGGAAAATGTTGCATCAGTGTCACATGTTTCACATTTAATGGCTTGTAAGCTATATCAAAGAAGAGTAGTAAAAACAAGTCATTTGATGCTGTTGAACTTTGAAAACGTGATGTTCTTTGTAAAACCTGTAGATGAAATAGCTTCTATTTAGAAACCAAAGCATTAATAAAATTACAGTAAACAGATGAAAGAGAATACAAAAGAAAGGCAAGAATGGAAAAACACACCATCAACAAAGCCAGAC
Organism: Scytalopus superciliaris; assembly: GCA_013400415.1. Classification (NCBI taxonomy): domain Eukaryota; kingdom Metazoa; phylum Chordata; class Aves; order Passeriformes; family Rhinocryptidae; genus Scytalopus; species Scytalopus superciliaris. Next base: position 214,900 of record VXBX01004843.1, on the reverse strand, counting down.
AAACCACAAAACAGAAACACCACACACAAAAGAAAAAGTTTAGTAGTTAGTTGAATTAAAACAGTGGTGAGATTAGTTACCGGAGTAGTTCAAGAGCCAAGATCTACAGATACCAAAGTTTTTGAGTACTCTGCTTTGAATTTTTTCCATCTAGCCTTCCAAATATTAGTCTCCCAGGGATTAATTCCAGTTTAGCAAACAATTTAATTCTTCTAGAGAATCTACACAATTAACTATCTTCAGCAGAGTTTACAGATATGCTTCTGTTTTAAGATACTTAGGCCGGGAATGCCTTTTTTATTAGTTACAGTGTGTGTGGCTAACCAGCTGTGCAAACCTACAAGCGAGGCATTCTAGGTGAGCTTTGCAGTTTGATTACAGTTTAGGGTTAGTCCTGTTTCAGTGTATGCTTATACAGTGGGACCTATTTTCAGAAACTACAGCCTGATATATTGGAAGAAAACTTAACTGGCACCATTTCTTTTCATGTTCACTGTTCTTGTTTGTGCTCTTCAGCAGTTGTTATTCCCTGCTTTGTGGCAGCTGAGCTGTACCTGGTGGAAGGGTAGAAATGTCAGAGGTGGGTGGAGGCAGCAGCTCTGGTCAAAAGCCACGGCACTCCTTTGATAAGTAATCCCAGCTTGTGAGTCAGAGGCTTAAGTCTGGCATAGGTGCAGCTCGTGGTAATTAGTGCCACAGCAGGGTGGCCTTCACCTCTAGCGTGGTGCTGTAGGTGTGTGGGGGTAAGGGAAATATAGCAGAAAGTCAGTGTTTGATGTGAAGAGCCAAGGCAAGAGCAGTGCTCCAGACTGAGGTGTCAGAGGTGCTTCAATAAACAGATGGGAGTACTGAAAGAATAATACAATGCTTCTAAACAAAACTGCTTTGAGAACTGTTGGAGACCTGCAAGATTGCTTCCTCCAGGCTTATAAACCCTCAGTCTCCCAGTGCTGAGCCAAGGCTGGTGAGGAGGGTTATGTGATGGGCTTGGGAGGTGAGCCAAAATGCATTGGCTCACAGTGAATTTTCAGCCTTGGGAATAAGGCAAGGCTCTCCAGTTTGGAAGTAACTGAAATCTAAGAAACAGCTATGAAAGCACAAAACTTGTGTGAACACATAACCAGTGTTAATATTTGCACTCAGGTTTTCTTAAGGTCTCCTAGGGAATCAGTTTCTGTGTTAGTTGACACATACTTGTTTTAACTGATGTCTTTATGCTAAAAGATACTGTGTTTAGGTACATGGAAATCATCAAATCTTTCTTCTTCCTAACAACTCTTATATTATGAGTACAATTTTAGGGAGTGGTTTACCTCATCCTTCAGCTTTTGAGTGTAAGATGCTCAAAGTGAAAGTGCGGGTTTTTTGCAACAGTAAAAGGATGGTTGAAGTTTTAATGTCATGTTAAGTGCTGTGAAGGAGCACACACATCTGCTGTATCACAGAGCATAGGTTACGATGGGTGCAGTTGAAGTAAAAGTACCCCATCAGGACAGAGATGAGATTGAAGCTGGGGGTGAAGATAATGAATTCCTCCCTCCAGAAGATACTATAGACTGAGCTTCTCTGAATTTTATCTGCTATCTCGGCTTATTTAAATGTACCTCAGAGACTGACTGTATAGGTTTTGTGCACCAGTTACAGTAAAGAGTGTATAAAAGAATGTAGCTGACTGAGTTTTTGTGAATTATTGATGCTTGGTCATGAAGATAGTCCATAGTGTCCAGTAAAGGTTTCCCTCCTCTGGATTCCAGGTTTATTTGCTACAGAGCATCCTAACTTTAACAAAGTATTTTGCATTTAATTAACTGCAGTGCTCTATTTTTAAAATAACTGGAGTGAAAGATTCATTTTAGTATGCCATCTGCCCATTGTGTCTCAGGACTAAATGGTGTGAATCGGGATTGCTCAAAGAAAGCACTTTGTAAGAAGCAGGAAACCATGAAGAGTAGAGAGCTTCTGTGTATGTTCAAAATTATTATCTTGTGCCAGTGCTGGCTGAAGAACCCCAGTTTATTTTTAAGGTTGCTAAAGCAGAGAAAGTTGGGGCAGTGGCAATTATGCTTGAATATATCCATGTGTTTAGCTCCTATTTCTATTGCTACTAGGTTCTTGTATTTCAGCATACAGTGGGTTTGGTTTGTATTTGCTCCTGTGATTAGAGAAATAAAATAAATAACTCCCTCTAAATGTTGGGGGCTTAGGAATTCATTTAGGAAGGTTCTCACATGTGCACTCAGTATTTTGGAGTGTTATTTGCCTTTTGTCATGAAGTAGTGGAATGGTAAAGGTAGGAGTTCAAATAGATGGCTCAGCCACAACATTGCTTATTTTTGTTGGATGTTTTACAAGAGTCTTTTTTCCTTATCAGTGGCCTTGCTAACTTTGCCTTGATATGAAAGACGTAATGACTGTAGAGGAAAAGTTATTCTATTCTATTACATCATCATGCCCATGGCACAAGTTTCCACTTAAATTTCAGTGCACATTCAATGAAACCTGTTTCCTCGTTCCCTGCTATCTAGGGGGGAAAAAACCCCAAACAACCAAACAAAAAAACCCAACAAACCCTCTGTCAGGCAGAAGCAACTGTTCCAAATCTGTTTGTTGTTTATACATAAAAGTGCTGGTTCTTGTGGTAGACAAATGTGCAATCTATCATTAACCAAACACCAAAATGAATATCCTGGGTTATTGTAGTGGTGAAAAGTTGTGTTATAAATACAGTTGGGTTCTCAGTACAAGAAAAACAAAAGGAGATTTACATTTTAGCTCCTTAAAAACATAACAAATAGATCTGCTAACACAGATTGCTGATTTTCTGCCTGTTCTGCCTTTTGTATCACAATAATTTGTAACTGTTTATGTAGCTTGGAAGAGAGATTTCTCCCAGAATATAAGCTTGCAGAGGTTTTCTTTCCTGGCTGATGATGTGTGCTACTTGTTATTTTTTTAATGCCCTTACATTTCACTTCAGTTTTGACTCCTATTTCTGAAAAACACTTGAAAAATTAGAATGGATAGATGCAGTTTGATTGCAGTTAGCAAAACCATCTCTGCTGTGAGGTCATTAACTCTGACTGGTTGTGATGCTAGAGCCTGATTTGACAGAAGAGAGACCACAGACTGGATCTGTACCTGCTGGTTGCTTCTCTGGGCTGGTGGTACAGTGGTGGTAAGTTGGCTAAGAACGTGTGGTGCAAGATAAGCACATGGAGATGCTGCCGTGGTGTGGTATGAAATCCTCCAATGAAATGTGTGCTGAAGGGGGAAAAGATGTGATGGTGAAGCTTGGGGAGGAGGGGGGAAAGAAGGGAAGTGTATTTAATGCTCAGGAGCGCTTGGTTTTGCTCTGAGTCCTGAGCAGTTTTCTGTGTCTAGGGAAGGTGTTTCCCACTGTGATACATGACCTCTTCAGGATCCTGTGTCTGAGGTGGATGAAAATGAGTACTTTAAGGCTATATTTGAAAAAGGAGCAATGTTTTTAGACAAACTAGTATTATTT
>VXBX01004843.1:189920-211335 GCA_013400415.1 Scytalopus superciliaris | reverse complement strand
AAAAAAAAAAAAAAGAAGAGACATCCAGCTGTCACCCCAAAGCAGATTAGTGTAATTCAGTTAATTTAAAATGTAATCTCATTACAGTTTGTGCCAGAGAATGCCAGGAAATACCATTTACCTGGTTGTTCAGTGCAAACTTAGTGGCTTCATTGCTCAGCAGCATGTAGATCATGGTTGCTTCAGCTCACCAGTGATATTTAATACCCTTGTTAGGACTTGGTTGAACTTTGAGAACAGTTTTCAGTATTTGATAACAGATCACTGATTGTCACAGGACAGTAATCAAGAACCAGTTGAAGTGATTTATGCTTTGGTATAATTAAGTTACTGCTGTGCAAAGGATCATCCTAAGAAGTGCCTTAAAGTTGCTTCCCCTTGATCCTTTTATTTATGTGAAAAGAAGCAATGGTGCATCACTGGATTAGTGCTTCAGTCACAAAACCCAGCAAGCCTGTAGTAGTGTGATATTTTTAATAACTTAGAAAATAACCTTTAAGAGGGCATTTTGAAGAGTCATAGGTTCATTCTGTAACTTCAGTATTAGTTAACTTACACTGGTTAGCACTGGGTTTCTCCATAGTATAACCAAATGGCTTTCTGGTGCAGCAGTAAAAATAATAGTGATACGGAACTGTGGCAGATTCCTTGATTAAATTTCTCTGGCAGCCATTTAAATTATTTTGAGTGTGAACACATTTGTGGAATTGCTTGTCTGCTCCTGTGACAGTGTGCTGGGATATATGCCAAANTACAGCTTCATGAGCCAGAATACTGTGCAAACCATTTTTGCTCTTACACATGAAAATGTGAAATCAGAGTGTGGTGCACCTGAACTGGAATCCTATAGTACTTGTAGACTTGGACAGGAAGGAAATAGAGGAGGAGGAAGACATTTCGTAATTTGAAGAGTCAGCGTCAGTAAAACAGTGAGGAATTTTAGACCTATGTTTGTGTGAATTTAGGGAAACTGGAGAAACTGGCACAGGGACTTTTGCTGTGTGCCAGGGTTTCCTGTGAATCTTGAAATCTGATTTTTCTCATTTTGACAGTTGTTGTTATGGTTAACTCCAAAAATCCTTAATCTAATGCCTTCCTCTCAATTTAATGTTGGCATTTAGGCTGAAAATCTGCAGTAATTTCTGTGGTATTCTGGCTGACATGCTGGAGTGGTGAAGCACAATGCAAAATTCAGTTTTTTTGTGGTGATACTGTAAATTTCTTGCAATAATCTATTGACTGAACTGCTAACCTTGATTTATTTTAACATAAAAGTCATACAACACAAAGTCATGCTCAAGGTATGCAATCTGCATGTGTCACTTTTAGTTAATTGGTGATTTTTGTTTTTCTTTCTATTCCCAAAATTAGATTTTTAGATTCATAATGGATTAAATAGCTGCTTATTTCTGAAAATATACTTGGATATCTGATGGAAGTGTGTATAGTGATGCTGAGAAGTACCTGTTTTTCTTAAAAAAGCAATCTAAATTTCTCTGGATTATTAAACTTGGAAATAATGCATTTTGAAAAGGGGATAAATAGTGTGTTGTAACAAACAGGTTTGTATAAACAGAAACAGACTTGAACAGGTTATGAAGAACTGAGCACATGTATGTTCTAGTAAAGGTACTCTACAAATCACTATTTCCTCCAAGTGTGGTATGATTTGTGTAATTCCTGACGTGTGCTGGATTTTCTTTGTGTCTTTGAAATGAATTATTTCACTGGTGTTCTGCTGTAGGAGGGGAGTGCCCTGTGTAAAACTGAGGCCCCTTGCAGGAATGCAGGAACTGGTTACCTCCTTTTCCTGGCCTTATATGTTTATGTTCTAAGAAAGAACTTGATCATCACTCGCTGCCTGGTTTAGTAGCAGTTAAACAGTAGGTCTCAATAGCATTATGGAATAGGTTTTGTGTCTTCAAAATGTTCTGTGACTGTTCTTGAAAACTAATTTGTTGCTGCATCTGTGCTGCTCTATGTTTTCCAGTTCAGGTAAGGGATAATGGAACAGCAAATACTGTAAAAATTCAAACAGAAAATATAAGGTGTGGTTAACTTCACAGATTCAGCAAGCCTGAAAAAAGAACTGGTCTCATTACTGAATATGTATTTGGCACCTTTGAGGATTGGCTCAGATGCTGTAGCTTTGGCCACGAGTGTTGCAGGGCTTCAGCTGTGACATGTCTGTAGTCCCCACAGCAGCATTCCACTGGCACTCTCAACCGAGTAAGGAGAGAGTAAAAATAGCAATGGTAAACTTTCCATCTGTATTGCTCAAAGCTGAAGCCCTGGGGGGGAGGAGGGATTCAGTATCTTATGCTTATAATTGAAGATGCTTTATGATAATACATAGTTTGTACAAAGTGCTGTCAGCCAGAAAGCAGTGAGTGCTTTGCAGTGGCAGTTGATGCATCATCCGTGTTGTATGAGGAAGCTGAGGAGGGACATGGCCCAAGCCACAACCATATGGCCGAGCAGATGAACCAGAAGTATTTGTGTCCCATCCTCCTTTGCTGTGTGTGCTGTCCACAATATTCCCAGTCTCCTCTGCCTCACTGACCTGCTGGCATGACTGAGGTCTCTCATTACTCTGTGCAAGAGGCAGTAGAAGAGTCTGGGGTGTGGATTCTTAATAACCAGTTTTGGTGCACGTAGTTCATGATGGCAAAGGGAGACCAGAATTGCTGGTAAAGATAATTTGTATAAATGGAGGCAGCAACACAGGGGTGGGGTGACATAACTACTGTGTTACTATTAACTCTAGAGTGTGCTGGGGCTTTTGCTAGACCTGGCCTGAAGTTGTAGGTGCAGGCAGCTGTAGTGTTTGTGCACGTTGCTGTTTGTTTTGGGGTTTCTTTCTGCACACGTAAATGTAATCCATAAGCCACGCAGTGTACTTGTGGGTTATTGAGAGTGGAATAGGCTGGAGAGCTTTGAGCTTTGCCACCTGATAAGTGTTTGTGGGTAAGGAAGAACACAAGTGCTTGCATCATTTATACAGCAGTAGCTGCAGTTCTCAGTAATGGACTTCCCTTGGGGGAAGAAGCATGCCTGCATTTTTTAATTCTCCTTTTCCCCCCCTTTGTCAAGTCAGTGTTTTGCATATGCACACAGTAACTGCTGGAGCTGTTTCCTGCTCTGGCTTTGCTGAAGGCTGGTTTCCACATTGCAGTGTTGCTTGTTTAGAACTCTCCAATGGGCTGCACAGGAGAAGTGCCCGAACATATCCAGAAATTTAACTTGGCTCTCCCGCTCTGTAGAATGGAGCTCTGTTTCCACAGAGACCAAAGCTTGTGTGTTTCAAGGAAGTTATTTTTAGGAGCTGCTGTTTAGCTGGTGGAAAGACTTTCTTCCTTAATAGGAGAGCAGATTGTAACAGGATTCCTCTTTTTCCAGAGTGTCTTTTGCCTTTTTCTGTTGTATTCTTTCCCTTTTTCTCTGTTGCTGTTTCCCTTTCATTGCTGCCTTCTTACCCATGTCTGCTCTTCTTCTCTTCTCTTCTCTTCTCTTCTCTTCTCTTTCACTTTCTGTATCACTGTTCCTGTTGTGCAAGGATCTAGTGCCACAAGGAAGTTTGCAGAGAGCGAGGGATTTTAAGGATATTGTATTTTAAAGACAAAACCCCCAAGTTGGTTTGTACCCCAGCTAAGCAGTGCTTGCTGAGTCACCAGCTGGGCAGCGTTTGGGAGGACACGGAGGATCATGGAGCCAAACCCTGGCCCTCAGCTCCGAGGACCTTGCACAGGTCAATTATTCATGGCCCTCACTTATGAGTTGTCCTGTGTCCTTTGGCCTTGCAATAAATAAATTTTACATGTAGCTGTTTCTGCTGATGTTTGCAATGAGCTCAGTGTCTCACTGATTGATGGCGTAATGGTAAAGGGCTTAAAAAGATAAATCTGTTACAGGAACTCTTTTGCCTTGGAAAGTTGGACTGTGGCTAAATAAAACAGTCCCAGAGATTATTTTAGTTGTCAGTCAGTAGGAATACAAGGTAGAAAAGACATTTGATCTAATGATAGGCTAAGAATGCACTAAGTCAGTGTCCTAATGCTCTTTTACAATTATTTCATTTGTTAAAGTTGTCATGTTGCCTTTCTATGAAGTTGGATAGTGAATAGTTGCAGCATTTTTTTAGTGATGAAGAGCTACCTTGAGTTTAGAGATCGCTGGGTTTTTTAATGAGACTATAGACTGTATCTGATTTTAACTGGCATACTAAGAAATTGAGATTTTTCTCTAGAGTGTCTATTGCCACAACAACAAGGTACTCCACTTACAATATGACTTGTTTTCAGAAACAAAATAATAACAAAAGGAGTGAATCCAAAGCAGTTGAAGAAAATTGCCATACTTAAACAATTGCATGGGTTGAATTCTCTTGCCACCCTGTGCTGTCCTGTTATGCTGTGATTTTCATTCAAATGTCTGTTTCCATATTCTGCTTGTATTGTAAACCTTGTAGAAAGGGAACTTCACACTTGTCACTGTCCCATTCAGAATGGCATTGCAAAACCTACCAGCATTAATATCACTTCATCTCCACTGAAGTGCTATGCAAAAGATCTTGTTCCAGTCCTGTTTTCCATTATTCCCTGATGTTGTTGCATTTCTGTCTAATCTTTAATATGATGCAGCAGCTGGTTGGATTCATGTGCTGCCTTCTGAGCTGCATGCCTCCAGCTCTCCCCACCCAGCACAGGGAATGAAGTCTGTGAGGACAAGATTTCGCTCCCAGATCCTGTTAGCTGTGTCAACTAAGCTCTACTGTGTGCTGGACTGTATCTAACACTAAGGGAAGGGGAAAAAAATCTGCTAAGAGAGCTTCACAACCTCCCTTTAAGAACATCAGGCCATGGCTGTGGTGATAGACCACCAGCGTGAGCTGCTGCTTGGTTACCAAGGGGACAAAATTTTACTCCAGGGAGATATTTTTATACAGTTGCTTATTCATATTACAGTAGATGCCAAAAGCACCCTTATGCTCAGCAGTATAAAAATACTAAGAAAATTTCAGTTCACAGAGGCTACAATCCAACCTAGTTATACTTCATCATAAAATGAGGGAATCTTGACAGCCTGTAATTTTACAATTAGTACTGGGTAATTCTTCTATTGTAATTGTAATTATTAATTATTAATTGGTTATTCTTCCATTGTAATTTTCGCTTCTGTACATACTGAAATCATTTAGCTTCTTGAAAGTTGAGTACTCTCTGGGCCTAACCATACACCTTTCAAGCAGCTTTGCAAGGAAATCGAAACCTTCCAGGTGTACAGCAGGTATGGCCCAAACTGTAGGGATTGATTTTTATTGTCATAGCAGTGACAGCAGGACTGTAGAAAGTGTAGACAGGCAAAGAGACATGTTCTGCACAAATTGTTTTCTACTAGAAGTGCATTCTTTTCTGCACAGCTGGGCACAGGAGTAGCTATCGTGTTTAATGGCAGAAAAGGTTTCTAACATCTAGGACATCCAATTGAAATTCCTGAGAGCAGCTCTATATAGGAGGAAAGTCTGATTTATAATCTGCTGTGCTGTGGAGTGATAGACAAGAGCTGTTGGTAAAGAAGGTGAAGTTTAAGGAACAAACTGACATTCCTTCTTTGAGAACAGTTCTCTTTAATCTGTGCAATATTTTGATTATTTACTTTGGTGGGCTGTTTTAAAATTTAAACTTGTAAGTTCATGTCTCCTAGGAACAGATTTTAAAGAGCTACAGAGGAAAGGAGGGATGCTCTTTTTGTTTGGTTGGTTTGGTTTTTGCTTCTGTGATGTGAAGTGTGTTGTGTTTTGACTTTTCTTTTTTTTTAAAGGGATCTTTCTTTTCTCTACAGATATGGTGTTAGTCCTGAGAACATCATCCTGTATGGTCAGAGTATTGGTACTGTCCCTACAGTAGACCTGGCATCTCGGTACGAGTGTGCAGCAGTAATCCTTCATTCTCCCTTGATGTCTGGATTACGGGTAGCTTTTCCTGACACTAGGAAAACCTATTGCTTTGATGCTTTTCCAAGGTATGTATAAATGCTGCAAGGAGGGTTGTTCTATACTCAGAATGCTCTTTAAGTGTTTAAAAGGAACTACTTGTGTAAGTAGATACCAAGACTATTTGTTTCTCCCTGGTGGGGATCATGTAAGATCCTGATGTTTGTGACCAAAACAAGTTGCTGTCCCTCTTTTGGAAGATTCTGAGCTTGTTTTAAGAAGCTCTAGAATATTTTACATACCAAAAACTATATACAACTGGTTTAGATAAAACAGTTGCTTTTATAGCCTGGTGTTTCATTGGAAAAGCAATTGCAGGAGACATAAATTAGAGTATTCAAATATTTGGGAATAGTAGAAGTCCGGGGAAAAGCAGATATTTCAGGAATCTTTTAGAACCTCTCAATTGATCCAGTTTAAGTTATGGGAGAATATGAGAGGGGCAGCCAGTCTCTCTGTAGCAGGGTATATAGACCTGGGGGTGGGAAGGGAAGGCACAAATAAAAAGCTTGATGGTCCATGGAAGAGAGAAGACAAAACAGACACTGAAGTCTTGTGCAAAACTTGGCTTTGCTTCAGAAGGTCGTGCTTGCAGTAAGTGTAGTAAGGGATATTTATAACATTTCTTTTCTTTGTTTTACTTTGGTTACAACAAATTAAAATTGGAAGGTAAAGGAGGCTGTAGGTATAAATCTCTAACCAGAAGAGTTGGAGGGAATGGTGACAAAATTGTAGTGGCTCTCTCAATATCCTTGCCCAGTGCCCATGTTTAGAATTCTTCCAAATAGATTACTAATTAAGTAATTAAATTGTTAGAGGTGCAGACAGAATTTGAAGCACTTATACTCCAACTCATTCATCATCCTCAAACCTGAAATCCAATATTTACAGATGCTTCTGTGAGAGGGGAAAAAACAAAGCCTTAAAAATAGCTCTGATTACAGAAGTAACAGTGATTAGCTGTTACCAGCCAAATCAAATAACAGTTTTAAAAAGAAAAAGTGGGAGGGGGAACAGTGACAACAGATGTACTGTAGCACTTGAGTATTTTGTTCTTGCCCTACTGAGCTATTCATTGCTGTCAGTCTGACTTCCCTGGTACTGGGAGCAGTGAAAATAAACAGCAGTGCACTTTATGACTGTGTGCAGCTCAGCTGTCTGTCTTCACGGTGGGAAGCAAAATAGTTCTGTGTGCACCTACAGTGAATTGCTATTATGTGCATTTTATGTTGGGACTCCATGAGAGTTTGGTCTCTGTAGATTTTTCTAGCTGCAGAGTCGTGTGGCAGAGAATACTAAGTAAGGCTAATGTGCAGTTTAAATACTGCTTTATGAGTCGCTGAGTTGGCAATGGGACGCCTTCCAATTTTCTGCAAAATACAAATATTATCTGGCTTAATGGTCTGTGAATATATGTGGGGAAAAAAATAGTTTCATTATCTGAATACTGTAGTGAAAAGGGTTTCCTACAATAAATGAGAACTTAGTATCCAGCCACTAAAATTATGCATAAACATCTCTGTAGATGTATGTTGCTGATATGTGTTACATCATGGAACTTTGGGACAGACCTTTCATGTGCTTAAAACTTCAGTTTGTATAGCATTTTGAATATAAAGTATTTGCAAGTTACGTTTAGCTATGATCCTAATTTTAGGATGAAAATCATGGGGCAAAACAAAATCTGCATTTTTCTGAGTCCTCTCTTATGTTGGAATTTTTTCCTGTACGCAGCACAGTTGCTGAATACAACTCAAGTTCCAGACAGAAAAAGTGAAATAGGCTGCATTTTAATTTTAAATAGCACCTTAAATTACTTGAAGCCTGCTTTTTTTTTTTTTTTTAAAGTATTGAGACAGAAATGTGTTTACACTCAGATGTTTACTGGAATGCCAATACCAAACACCTTTCATTAGATAGCATAAAGAACTTGCCCTTCTGTCAAATCAAATGTTACCAATACTCATTTTTCCACCCACTGTAGCTGAATCTAACTAATTTGGGGGTTCAAAGACAGATTCAAGCTTCCTGAGCCAAGGCTTTGGATTTGTTTGGGTTTTTTTTAAATGAAATCTTATGACTGGAATGTAGTTAATTAGTTCCTAAGCTGTTAAGTTGGAGGGTGATAATGTGTAATATGAAGAGTCCACCTTTGCAACATGTGCCATGGCATCTCACTTGCCTCGCAGTGATTTTTGTAATAGATACACCCATTGTTTTGATGGGGGGAGTTGGTGCCAGACCTTATTTGCATGCTGCCCATTCAAGCTTCCTGTCGTTAGCACTGGTGGGATGGTGGTGATGGCAGTGCAGGTTCCTGTTTACACGTGTGTATTTTGGGAATGATTCTTGTCCCATATCGCTTTTGCCCAACTCCAGCAGTTTGCGTCCATTTAAAAACATGCAGTGGTGAGCTGGATTATGTATCAATAGTTTAATGGTACGAAAGTTTAAAGCCCCAAGCTGAGCTGTGTTTTTCTTTTCCTTCCCTCAGCATTGACAAGATCTCTAAAGTGACCTCTCCTGTGCTGGTCATCCACGGTACCGAAGATGAGGTGATTGATTTCTCCCACGGCCTGGCCATGTACGAGCGGTGTCCGCGAGCGGTGGAGCCCCTCTGGGTGGAAGGGGCTGGGCATAATGACATAGAGCTTTATGCACAGTACTTAGAGAGACTAAAACAGTTCATATCTCATGAACTCCCCAACTCCTGAAGAAGCCTACCAGATTTTACCTCAGTTACTGTGAACGGAAGAAATTACCTGGTTTTGCACATGCTTTAACTGGATAGCTGTAATAGCTTTATACTATGAAGAAATACCCTGTCTTGAGGGTGTTCTAATCAAACATCTGATGAAATTTGTCTTTTATATCTGGAAATGATTCTACTAATGCACACAAATATGGTCAACTACTGTAATTCCAACAATTTTTAGCTTCGTTGCCCTGAAGGAAGTGGGAATCCTAGCTGCTTATGGGGACACTTTTTACCTAGTGCTGTATTAATCGAAGATCAGTTTTCTCTGTCTCACTTCAGATCATTTATAATTCTGTCCTACAAAGACTTTTTCCCCCAGTGTTCTCTGTGTGGAGAACACAACTGTTATGAGCTACAGCTTGTTCTGAACAATCATGGGTTCAATCTAAGGGAGTACTTTCTCTGTGGAGTTTCTAGCTGTGGTATTGTAACTGGAAAGTTATTGTGATGAAGTTCCCCCTCCTCCCTTCTAGTGTTCTTTTGTTAACTTACTGATCTTCCCAAGTAAATTATTTAAATATACTTTTACCTGAAAATAAACAAACTACTATATGGGGCTAAACTCTGTAACGACCTCTCCATTACTTGTATAAGCATAACTGGAATATTCTTAAAGGATTTAGGGACAAAATTGCTTTTGTTTAAAAATAAATGTGTAAATTTACTACTAGAAAACTCATTTTAATATTCAGATTGTCTGAATAATAGCCATAACAGACATTTCCTTCTGTAAAGCATTCCTGTAGACTTTTTAAAAGTACTGTACATATTTGAATTTACATTGTGCATAGATTCTTAATTGGTAGTTTTAATTTAAGTCTAGTTACAATAAACTGCAAAATTCTGGTTTGTATATGATTGAATACATTTTGTTAAAATATGTTTTTATCCCTATATTATTTTGCTATTAAAGTTTTATAAAGTTTCCAGGACAAAAACAAAAAATTTACACATTTATGTTTTGATGAATTATGTAACTAAATTTTCATTGAGCTGATCTCTTTAGTTTAGAAGTAATTTGATTCTTTGACACTGGAATCGCACAGATTATGCATCAGAAATGCAAAACACTTAAAAATTGTTACACTACTAGCATAGGTCTAATTTTTCCAAATTTAAAGGCCTTAAATGTACTGTAAGCCTCAGATTGTTGTATAAATTGATCGCGATTGATTGCAGTTTGTGTCCTGTTGCTAGAACGCAACACAGTGATTGTAACGGAATAAAGGATGCATGGATTAGAGCCTGCTCAAGTTTTGAATCTTATTTGGTGCATAATTTTCAGACACAATACAGGTTGCTTGATAGAGCAACCTGGGTATGTAAGATGTAAAAGAGATTAATTGGTGTTCAGCTGGTTTTAAGTAATGCAAAATCATGATTCGTTGCCTGGAAGAAATGTTTGAACATAGTTGTTATGAATCCTTATAATAGGTCTGCAGTTAATTTTCAGTGCTGCAAGTGTGTATTGTCTTTGATTATTGCCTTGGCCCTATTACTGCAAAAGGAGAAAAACTGGTATTTTCACTTACAGTGGGGGGAAATGAGGACATGCATCCAGCTCCACATCGTCTGGGTTCTTAGACTCTGGATCTGTGTTGTCTAGGTGGGAGTTTTAAATGTCCCAAGCACCAGGGCATCTCAGCTGTTCCCTTGGTGATTCTTCCAGCCAAAATTGACAAGTTTTGCCTAATCATCACCTCAAGCTCACCACTTCCCTCCTGTATTTTAAATAAATGTTCAGATACATATCTGATTTTACATATATTATTGTACTTTCATAGATCCACAGTGGTTTTTTTTCCATTTCTACCTGTGTTCTTCCTGAGACTGTAGCCCAGTGGAAACAAAGCTGCTGTCTGTGGTACAGGTATTCAAGGTAATGTTGAGTCAGCCTGTCTGTGTAGTGACTTGGGGGATTTTTGCCTAACTGGACACTGTTTTTTAGATACCCACATTGAACTTTGTGTTGCTCCGAAACTTCAGCCTACAATGTTTCTTTTCCTTAGGATCCCTTATAGCTACCCTTTTGCTTCAACAAACTGGTACTTTTGACGTTTTCCCTTTGAATTTAGTTTTTGATTACTACTTTTCCAACTCCTGCAGTCATTTTGTGACTTGTCTTTGCAGTTGCTTTGCTTTTTATCAGTATTTCTCTGTTAATGAGAACCCCAGATCTGAATTTAGCATTATTGTATATGTCCTGTGGTCTCTACACGTGCAGCCTGAGTTCAGGGTGTTCTGGATGAACATGAATTTCCATTTGGACTATCTTTTATTTGCCTGAATTCCTGCTTAACTAATTCTCAGAGGTGCCTCACTAATCTTGTCTGTTTTTCCTTGTGAAGTTAATCTGCATTGAACTAACACAGATGTTTTGCTTGTAATTAAAATGTTAATGACCTATCATTGATCCACTGGCATGGATCTTCTTATCACTCAATTCAGTGATTTTTTTTTTTTTTTTATTATTTTTTTTTAACCTGTTTGGTCCCTTAAATAATTTTCCTTGTAGCCTTGTTCTCATCCAATAGTTCTTAAATGAATTCTGACATTTTTATAAATTTCTGGCATATGCTCTATACAAAACTAAACGCTAATAGTGAGCTGCTTTATATTGTAAACTTGTATCAAAGCATCACTTCCAGGCATTTCAAAACACTGCTGGTCAACCTTAGAACTATTAATTGAAAAAGTGTGGCCATGTCATGAAGCTGCAGTTTCATCCATGACAGTGGATTTCAGGTCAAGAAAAAAGGGTTAGAACAGAATTTTTAAGCATTGGGAAAGAGGATGATGTGAGGTCACAAAAAACAAATTTTGGGCTGAAAAACATAGTCTGTTCCAGCAAACTGCTAACACTCTGTCATTTAAATGTATAATGTGGGCCTTTACAAGAACTTGTTATGCATATTTTAGAGCTACCAAGGTGTCACTGTAAAAATGGCTCTGTGTGCCTGGATAAATTATGCAACGGGTCTCCCAAGGGTGTGAGCGATCACTAACGTTTTGTTGTTGATGGGGATGCTCTGTCCATTTTTCCTCTGTGACTGACCATTTGTGTTCATGTAGTACAGCCACTGATGATGTATGGCTTGTTTGCAGGAAGGTAAGATGTGGTACATCTGTTTTCTATCAGTAGTTGTCTAGTGTTTGCACTCTGAAAAAGCCAGAGGAGAGTGTTACAACTTCAAAGGTGGCATTTTCCAAGGAGTCTGATATGTATCCATTTAAAATTTATGTAACTGTTATAATTTTAACTTGTACTTACATGGAGGCCTGTTACCTGTGTTGCCTCTGCTGCATTTTTGTTCTTTGTTCTTCCATGTCATTCCTGTAACTTGTTCCAGCTCTGCTCGGGGCACTGGCCCTTTAGCTCTAAATACCCAAACCTGTATTTATGCTTAGCATTGTACACATCTTCTATAAACTCTGTATCGTATTTGCTTTTTCTAAATGGTGCTAAACATAGAAATAGAGACCCAATGTATCTGCTTCCTCTGGTTATTTGTTCTGCCATAAACCTTGATAGTTCTCATTTAGAAAATGTTTTCTCCCCTAGGTCTATTCTCATGAATGCAAACTAATGATCTAGTTTAAGCCTATTTAACTTATTTCTCTATATCCTTTTTTGTGGAGTTCTCCAGCTATTTGAGCTCTGAAATTTCTTGTGTTACAAATGCAGCCATTTGTACTCGAGCACTGGGTGGGGATAGGGGGCTCTTTGATGGTGGGCACTCTGCTGTTGAGAATGAGGTCAGGCACAGAAACTACCTGCGGAGCCAGTATTGCTTTCCAAGTCCAGTGTCGGTTCTTAGATCAGATGGGTGTGAATTTCAAAGCAAGAGGTTGAGTTTGGGTCTCATCACTTTGCTACAGCAATAAAAAGCAGGAGCTGGTCCTTGCAGCAGGAGAGTAAGCAATGCTCCTTTGGCTCTGCCTCTGTCGATGTCTGGTTTTGAGACTGGGTTTCTGCAGTGACCAAACTCAGTAAGCAGAAAGTATTAGGGTGACATACCTGCTATCTTAAACAAAAGAAAAGGAAACCCCCAGAAGACCCTTACACCATTGGTGTGTCAATTACAATTTGCCTTCTGGTGCTTTGGTCTGGATTTCCTTAGAGCGGTGCGGGCTGCTGGTGCACCGCGGCTCTTCCCAACTTCAGCTCGGGGCTGGCTGTACCTGGGCGCTGCTGAGCGCAGCTGTGCTCGCTCCGCCTGGGACGGAGCTGCACCTCCCTCGCCCGCAGAGCTCGGAGCATCCCCGCTCCCAGCGCCGGCTCGGGCCAGAACCGGCCCTTGTCTCCGCGGGGGGATTCCTCCCTCTGCGCCGGGGGCGGCCGCAGCTGTGCCGCCGGGTACGGGGCTGCTGCTGCTCCTGGTGATGGTGATGATGGTGGTGATGGTGATGATGGTGGGCGCCCGGCCCGGGGCGCAGGCGAGGAGCGGCCGCGGTGAGTAGCGAGAGGGTCCGGGCGGTGCTGCCGGGGGAGGCGGTGCTGCTGTCCCGGGGCAGGAGAAGGCGCGGGGCTGCTGGAGCTGACCCGTTCTTTGTCTGGACTGCCAGCGGGGGGGACACACGCCTCTGGATTCCGCTTTGACTTGAAAACGAACACAGGTGACTTGGTTTGACTGTGGCTTTGGAGGTGACTGCATGCAGCGTGTCCTTTATTTTCTGCTTTAGTTTCTGCCTCTGAAGACAAGACATCGATCCAAAGTTTTGTTTATGCTAAATAACGTTTTGCACAGCAGTTTACTCTGGAAGCTTACAGACCTGCTTAAAGATTTAAGATTGCTTACATTTCAAGTAACTCTGCTGCAGCGCTGCCATTAGGTGCACTTAGGAATGCTTTGGATCTGCCCCCAAACCCTTTCCCTTGGGCTCAGACCAGCACCCGTGGGATGGCAGCAGTGCCTGCCATCCTTCTCTGTGTGAACCATCAGTCCCCCAGCACATCTGCCCAGCAGGAGGGGGCAGTTTGGACCCCATATTACTGGGGTCCTCCTTCCACTCTCCTTGGGAATTGCTCCCAGGAATCTCACACAAGCAATTTGCCTCTTTCCACATCAGCCCATGGGCAAACTAATGGAAGAGCTCATTGATCTGTCAGGGATCTGGTGAAAAGGACTATTGCAATGCCTGTCGACTGCTCTGAATGAAAGATGCAGTAGAGATGCAAAATGCTGCTTTTGCTATGTCATGTTCCCAAATTATCCACTGCTATCTAGTCCTACCAGCCACATTTTACAGTATCTAGGTAATACAATGTTACATTTCAGGAATAAATTACAGACATAAATGCTTATTTTGACATGCTACATTCCAACATAATAGTAGAATACTTAACTGATACAGTTACAATGTGTGAGTGATACCCTGGACCGTAAGTCACAACTACTTGAAGCTCATAACTTTAATCTTGAATCAAATGAAAAACCAACAAACCTGAAGCTTCTCAAACATGCTGGACTAGGATTCCCCTCTAGGAAATAGATAAACAGTCTGAAAAATCTTACTCTGCTCAGAAATGAAAGAGAAGGCTGCAGGCAAATTCCAGGGTTCCCAGGACATGACCTCCATCCTTTAGCAGGATGCTGTTACATTGAAACATTCACTATTTCAAACACTTTTGGCAATACACCCTTTAGTTTTGAGTTCCTTGTCCCTTTTAATTATCAGAGCTTTCTTGTGTGTTTGCAGACCTACTTATCATGAAGACATGCCTACTTATGTTGCTCGTAATTGTTTTATTGATCAATTCTCAGAGCGTAAATTGAACCTTTGGGCTCAGCCTGGAGGGAGGAGAGCTGGATAGGGGCACTGCTTTAGAAACAAGTTTGAGCTCCAGAGAGTCACAATTCTCCCTTACCAGTGCTTTCTTATCCCATGAAGACACTATGGCCTTTAAGCAGCCACAGCTTAACTTTTTACACCAGGCTAATGGCTTTAATCAGCAGGCAGAGACCAGAGAGAGCACCTAGAAAGCAAAACTTTCATTTAAACCCAACCTATATCTGTTAGAAGATTAGAGACTGTGCTGGATCCTGGGACTGAACCCAAAATGCAAATGGATCAGTGGGAGTGTAAAAATTTCCTTTTTTAGGCAACTATATATATGTATATATAAAGATGTTACAGTCTTTAATAAGAATTATTATTTTTCTTAATGTTTTCCAGAAAAATTATATGGAGTAGCACATACTCTTTTAGTGATGAGTTGTTTTTTCAGAATGTGTCCTCTGGAGTGTATGTATGAATAACTAAGATACTTTTCCTGAGCATTACAGAAAACAGTAGTTTAAGTTAAAAATTGCAGATGATCATTATTACATTATAGTGCCTAAAAACGTAAGTATCTCAAATCTATTGATTTGGCCTGTTGAAACATTCAGTGTTTGTCAAAGTAGTGCCATGAACTGCACAGTATCCAGGGCTGAAACAAAACATCCATAAATGTATATGTATATATATATTGAGGAAACAAACTGCCTGTGATTCTTTACTGTTTGTGTTTAATAGGTTTTACTGTATTTATGATTATTTCAGAACATGGCCTGAATCCCAACACTTCTTTGGGGATATGGATTACAAAAGACTGTTACACAGTAAGAAAACCCTTCCTGGAACTGTGGGCTCTTACACACCCTCCAGCTTGTTCAGAAGCAAATCTCTCCTGAGTTACCATGGTAGGAGAAGTTTGCTAAGTCAGAACCTGGGCAGAAGCCACAAGAAAAGTTGTCCTGTGACATGCTCCTTAAACTCTTCAGATATATTTTAATGGATACCTTTAGACCTAGCTTGGCCTGGAATCTCTTTTGGTTTTGTAACTGTGATCGAGAAGTCAACCTTACCAAAATTCATACCAATGCCCTCAAGGTGGCTCAGTACAAGGTGAAGCCATCCTTGCTGTCCAGGGTGCTCCAGCTCCTCGGGAATATGGGAGTGTTGTCTGGAGCTCAGCAGTCCAAGGCCTTCTCTCTGCTCAAGCAGCAAACGACTAAACCAAGAAAAACACCGACATAGCCCAAAGAGGCACAAAGTGGTAGGTATGCAAGGAGGAGGTGTGGGTTTGGTATCTCAAACACTGTCTGGTGCTGGATGAGAGGAACCCGGGAGGAGGGGGCGGGCATCACTGGGTGCAACTCGGCACGTGGGCCGTGCCAGAAGCCGCGCTCGGGCTGAGCGAAAGGCAGGGCTCGGGGTGCTCATCCCGGTGCTGGGGAGCGCGGGATGCTCCCGGGATGTGCGGGATGCTCCCGGGATGCGCGGGCGGGCAGCGGCTGTGCGAGGGCGCCGCCTCCCGACCGGCCGCGGCTCTGCAGGGGCAGGTGGCGCCCCCTCCGCCGCCCGCGGTCCCCCCGTGTCCGTGTCTGTGCCTGTGTCCTTGTCCGTGGGGGGCTCCGGACACGCAGGTTTGGTGGCGGAGCTGGCGCCGAGCGGATCAGACCCCCCCGCGGCGCCTCCAGCACTCTGCTCCGTGGGAACGGGGTGTTGCTCATGGGATGCTGTCTGCGCTTCTCCTTCCTTTCTCGAAGCAGTAAGGAGGAAACGGGAAACCGCCCAGCAAGGGAGTGTGCCCGGGAAAAATCACTTACACAGGAGGAGCCATCCTTCCCGGTGTGCCCGGAAAACCGCTCACAGAGAAGGAACCTCCCTGTACTCGTGTGCGAGAGCTGAGTACCTGGGCAGGGGTGTCTGTGCCCTGGGAATCGACTCCATCAGGCGACTCATTCCAAGCAGCTTCGTTCTCTGCCCTTGCCTTAGCATGAAGGTTCTCAGCCATCGGTATTTGTTGTTGGACGTTACAGCTGCGTTTATAGGCAAAGCACCAAAGTCATTGCAATGTGCCAAGACACAGGATGGTCGAGGTTGTCTCGTCCCTGGCAGCCTGTTACAGAAAATGACCCATTTTTATTTGTTAGCAAGGTAAACTGCAGTTTGTAACCCACAATAGCACTCAGAGGAGGATTTGGGTTGGTTATTTTTGTGAGGAAGTGTTACACCAAGTGTATGTTGGAGGCAGTGAGTATTAGTCATGATTTCTCACTCGCAGGTGTGAGGATGTTCAGGAATGTTCTTGTGCTGCGAATGCATCTTGTCATGGAGTGCTGTGGTAAAAGCTTCAACCCACTGCTGCTGCAAAACAGAAATCAGCTTGGAAAATAAGATTTGGAACAGTGAAAGGAAAAGAGTTTACCTCTCGAGCATCAATCTATGGATCATAATGGGTTGTCCTGCTGTGTTGCCTTTAAAAAGAGATAGGAACCTTTAGGAAACAGGGTAGTAAGTCCAGTCTCAGTCTGAAATTTTCTTCCTCAGGCCAGTGAAAACTGAATATGGGATGAATGCCACTGAAATCATTCACCTGTGGGTAGCTCTTTCAGAAAAAGACTCAAACCAGTCTGTGGATTTTGAGGCTACAGGGGGGAAATGGCTTTGAATGATCTTGACAGCGCTCACACCTCCAAAATTTTGGTTTCTTGTTCAGGAAAAGTCCCAGGTAAGCAGGAGTGACTTTGTCTTTATTGATTGCTCCATGAGGCCTGCAAAAAGCCTAGCACTAACCAAAGCCTGGCTTATTTTTATCTCCACTACTACTATGTTAGATAATAATTTTTGCCTTTTATTTAAATTGCAAGTCCATGAAACATTTTGCAGGAAGTATTTTAAAGAGCAATGTATGAGGTTTTTAGGGCTCCAGTAGGTGTAAAATAGAGGTTCAGGTCCTCTTCTACCTCAAATTTTAAACTTCTATAACCATTGAATTCAGACAGTTTAGTGTGTTTTGAGACAAAATACCCTTATTTGTCTGGTTTTGCCTGAAATTTCCACCAGTAGATAAATCTTTCTCAGAAAAAACTGAGCACAGCCTCCTATACTTCTGGTAGCAGCTGTGCTTTCCCATGACCTGCATTCATATGTGACTTATTCAGATAAGGAGGAGGCACAACGCTGACTAATGCTGCTTTTTTGGAAAGAAAATGACAAAAGCTATTTGAGACAGGAATAGAAGTGCCAGCACTAAATGACAGATGAACAGCCGGTAGCAAAGGTGGCAGCTCTAACATTTCTCTGTGTTTATGGAGTATTGAAATGAGGGAGTGTTTTCTGGATTTGTTTCTCTGGGCTGGATGTTTATCTTCAGATTCAGCAATTCTCTGGGTCCAAGGACCAGGTGTAAGAGAGTGGATGGGTTTTGTTTAGCACAAGTGAGTGTTGCTCCCTCTCCAGAGCTGCTGTCTGGAGCGTGGGGCATGCCTGTGCCCCTCACCCACCCTCCTGCTTCCAGTCTGTTCCCATATTTTGTCTGACAGCACTTGCTCCTTATTAACATGACTATAGCCTCTTTGTGCCCTCTGTCAGAAGAAATCCTGCACCAGAATAAATTTCAGAGGTGACAGATTGGAACAGTTTGACCAGATGATGGCACACAAATGTCTCTGAGACTGACAGCACCTGTGGCTCTGCACCTCTTTGGCTTTGGCCCTGGGCAGGAGCAGTGGCTTGGCACCATTGCCTGCCCACTTCTGGCTTGTTCTCTGCATGTTGGGCTCCAGAGTGGAGATGAGGGATTACAACCTGGGAGAGAGAAAGCAGTGGCAGCGGTAAAACAGGTACCTGTATTCATGTGTCACCTGGAAGCTCAGCTGTGGTGTATTTTGAAGCCTACAAAAAAATGTGATGTTCTGGTTCATGGAAAACAAACCAGTGTGTGTGATGGTCAGTGAGAGGTGTGATGATGTGACAGGCAGTTCTCTGAGACTGGAACCTGCAAAGCCAGGAAGGCAGTCCCGTGCCAGGGGGATAAAAGTACATGGTTTTCTTTGAGGCTGAGTCTTGTCAGACCACCTTCTAAGCCTTTTCCTCTCACTGCAGACTCTGACTACAGTTTGATTTGGCAGATGAGGGGAGGTGAAGTGGCAGATAACTCTGCTTACCCATTGTCAGGGAAGCTTTTGCTGCTGCTGGGTTACAGTGTTGTCCACAGACCTGCCAGACGCAGGACAGCACAGGGTAAAACACCCCCACGGGAAGGTGCCGGAGGGATCAGCTGCTCCCCAAGAAGAACCAAGGCATGCCAAGTCAAGGTAAGGACTTTGGGGTCTGGGGCTGGACCACCTCAGTCCCCTGCGCTTGGGAAGGCAGCTGGTTCTCGGCTGTACGCTTTCTATGGGGCTGCTGAGCCCAGCCGGGCGTTCTGTGGGTCTGCACAGACCCCCTCCCCGGCCCCGCTCACCATCACTCCGGGGATCCCGGTAAGGACCCCACAGCCCCCGGCGCCTCGGAGCAGGGAAAGACCTTTCCGTGCGGGCAGCGGGGCTCGCCCCGGCCCTGGGCATCAGGGCGCCGGTCGCAGATATACGTCCCGGCTGGAGGGATCGTCCCCGGCTGGGAGGAGCCAGCGGCTCCGCCGCTGTAAACAGTGCGGGCACCGCCAGCGGTTGGGAGATGGATATAAATAGGGAGGCGGAGGGGAGGCAGCCGGAGCGGCGGATCGGGAGCTGCCTGCGCCTGCCTGCCCCTGCCCTGCCTGCCCCTCTGGGTGCCCGGCAGCCCGGGCTGGCAGCTCCGAGAGGCGTCGGGCAGAGTCCGAGGTCGGCGCTGCTGGGACAGGTAAGAATCTGCAGCGAAGTTTGAGCCCGCTGTGCCGCTCGTCCATCCGCCGCTGGGTTCGCTCCGCGCCGGCTCCCTCTGTCCGCGCCGCTGCTCCGGTGCCTCGCCGTGTCCGGGGATGTGTGGAGCGGGAAGGGGGGCTCTGCTTTCGCCCTTGCGACGTTAAGTGGAGGGGGGAAAAAAACTTCAGCAAAGCAGAAAACACATCAAAATCAAAACATGCCTTTCGCCGGCTCCGTGCAAAGCCCCGGCGCACGTGTTGCGGACGGGGGCGGCCCCGGTAGCGGCTGCGGGACCTCCCGGGACGCGCCGACCTCGGGGAGCCCCGGGGAGCTGTGGCTCCTCTTGCCCTTCGCGCCGGACCCNGCCGCCGTGGCGGGCCGGGGGGCGGCCCTGCGTCTCGAGAGCTCCGCCGCCTTCCACTCCCTCGTCATCCGCGACGGAGGTAAGCGGGGCCGCCGGAGCCCGGGTACCGCGGCGGGGGCACCTCCCGGCCCGGCGGTGCGCGCACCCAGCTCCGCTCCGCTCCCCTCGCCACCCAGGGATGCTGGTGTTCGCCGACCGCCCCCACGGGCCGCCCATCACCCTGCGGGCCCGCTACATCCTCATCCACGACGGCGGGCAGCTGCACATCGGCTCGGAGCGCTGCCCCTACGGCTCGCGGGCCACCATCTCGCTGTACGGCCGAGCCACCGACGGGGCGCCCGTGGAGGGCTTCGGACAGAAGTTCGCGGGCGTGGGTCGCGGCGTCCTGGAGCTGCACGGCCGGCGGCCCCGCTCCTGGACCCTCCTGGACGCTCCAGGACTCTCCTGCGAGAGGCGATGGGGCAGCCGCGGGCTCAACCTGCGCGTCCTGGACGGCGGCACGGCGCGGGTGCTGGCGGAGGGGCGCTTCGACACGCACCTGCGGCCGGGCGAGGGCCGGCGGCTGCGAGCCTTCCTGGGGTGGCAGCCCCTCGGCAGCCCCCCGGCAGTGTGGTGGCGGCAGCCGTGAGCGACTCGGTCGCCCGCAGCCTCCCGCCGGACACGCGGCTGCTGCTGCGGGACCGCCTGGGCAGCAGGTTCATCGCCCGCCTGGGATACAGGTGAGGCGGCCGCGGGAGCGGAGCCACCATGGACAGCTCCGCGCGGGGCCGCGCTCCGCCGGGGGCTCGTCCCGACCGAGGGGCGGAGCGGGGCTGGGCCGGGGCGGCGGGGACCCCGGGCGGGGATGCCGTGGGTACCCTGGGAGGGGATGCTGTGGGTGCCCGGGCAGGGATGCGGGGCGCAACCCGTGCCAGAGGGAGGGAAGTAGTGTCACGCTGCTTGCTCCCTCCTGTCCAAACTATCTTTGAAGTGGAGGGTTCGGGATGTCACAGTTTTGGTCCTTCCCTGTCTCCTCGCCCTGGGCGCTGGTGGGGATGCTCGGAGGGGATCAGCTTTCCACAGCAGAAGATAAGCGGGAGTATCACAGGAATGGAACACAACGGGGTTAGCCATAGCCCAAAGAGATTTTCTCACCTACGACGGCACCCGTTTCACTGTTACTGCTTTCAGTGGGTGGATAAAAGGTTCGGTCTTGCCTGAAAATTTTTTGTCTTCTGTTGCTTTGATCTACTTTTTCTGGCTGCTCTGAATCTGAACAGTGAAGTGATAGTCATACTATAGTCTTTGACTTGCATGGACAGTGATCAAACTGTTGTGTCTCAAAGAAATATTTTAGGTGCCTACAAAGAGATGGCATGGACATTTAATGGCTAGAGCACTTCTATTATGCACAGACTTATCTAGATAAAAATTAAATTGGTATGTTCTTCAGTTAATTGCATGATTCTGCCATGTACAACTGTAGAAGTAATTGATTGCTTCATTTTTCAGGGGTGCTTCATAATGGATTTAAAGTGGAAGTGTCCAAAGGAATAATTTTTCATCTGGTGGATGAGGTTACAAGTTGGTTACCTGGTGACCATATTGTCATTGCCAGTACAGATTAATTCTATGCATCAGGTTGAAGAGTTTAATCTCCTTCCTTGCCCTGAATGTAAAAGTAATCAAGTGAAAATTGATGGTAT
>VXBX01004843.1:146933-189430 GCA_013400415.1 Scytalopus superciliaris | reverse complement strand
TATATATATATATATTCATCTCTTTTACATTCTGCTTACCTTTTCATAGCTAGTTTTTGTCCCAAGAACACATGGGCACATATGAGAGCTGAAGGGCCCAATATTATATTGGGACTTGAAAGTTTGACCAGTAGCAGCCAGGAGAAGTGTTGATCTCCTCTGGGATCAGATACTGGGCATATCCCTAGACTTGGTGATTGCTTAAATCAAAGGTGTGCTCAGGACAATGCAATAACAAAGACACTGTGCTCACTTTGAATTAAAAGATTTCTAATTTCAACAGGCAGTCCACTTTATCTTCACATTGGAGAAGTCATAGATGGTGTCGACATGAGGGCAGAAGCCGTTCTTCTGACTAGAAACATACTTATTCAAGGAGAAATAGAAGACTCCTGTTATGGACAAAATCAATGCCAGTTTTTCCCTTTTGATAAATTCAGAGGACACATTAAAGTGAGTAATTTCTAATGCGTCTATTTGTATGTGATTTGTAAACAAGTGATATAATTAATGCATGAAACTAACATTGTGTCTGGGGGGAAATGTATACTTGTCTATGAAGAAGGGGAAAGTTTGCTAGGCTGTTTTGCAAAACTAGGCTTGCATGAGTCTATGCCATGTTCTTCTGTGTCTGTAAAAACATATCCTTCTCTGGGCTAGAAGAGATTTTTTTACTGACAGCCTTGCTGTCAGTAGTGTTACTGTGAAGTCAGTTCATGAGGTGTCACTGAAGAAACTGTGCCTCCCGCAGAGCAAACCTGCTTCCTCAGAGAACTGCTGGGTCTTGCCCTGTTGTGTTTTGCCTCCTCTTGGTTGCCCTGCATGTTCTGGGTGGAGGTGCAGAGTCGTGCTCTTGTGAGGGCTTCATGAAAAATTGCTCCTCTACCAGTCGGTGGAAATCAGGGAGCTCTGCAGGTCTGGGCTAAAATCAGTTGAGAGTAAAAGAGGCCAGGAAATAGAGCCTGGTGGTGAATGCTCCCCCTTTCTGTAGTTGGCAGGAGTACCGTGTCTGTCACTGCTATTGCTAAACACGGCACATGCTGTTTGGCAGCTGCTCCTTGGCAGCCCCGTGCCCGTAGGTGTGCAGCTGCTGGCACATGGCTCTGCAGGTCCTGAGCTGTTCTGAGCGGAAACAGGGAGCTGACACTTCCCCCTGGGATCAGACCCCATCTTACTCTGCAAACATATTGCCTAATGAGAGAGAAAAAAAAAAACAAATACGTTTTTCTTTTTGCTTGTGTTTCTATTGTAATGCTTTACTTGGATCTACATTTGTCTCAACAGATCCTAAGGAATTTTAGCTCTGGTCACATGTCAGGAGTGGAATTAAAAAACATGGGGCAGCAAATCCTGGGCAGTTACCCTGTGCATTTTCACTTGGCTGAGGATGTGGATGAGAGAGGAAGATATGAATGCCCAACATACCTCAATAACCTGGCTATCCACCACTGCTTCTCTAGCTGTGTTGCCATACATGGAACTCATGGCCTTCTGGTAGGAGACATATTTTATTAGTACCAAGTTCAGCTCTTTGCTTAGCCAGTGCTAAACAGCAGGAGCCTTTTGTGATGTAAAGACAAATCAGAACATTGAAATAAGACATCTTTTCCCCAAGAAATGTCCCAGCTTCTCAACTTTATTTGCCTGGTGTTGGAGTTAGGACTGTGCCTCTGGTAGCGCAGCTTTTTGAAATGAATGTGAGGTTCTTAGCATAGCCTAATTGGTATTATCAAAGGTGTGATCAGATATAATGAAATCTTTGCCTTGGTAATTCTGGACAGTTTGTGATAATAGGAACTTTCATTTAAAATTAAAGCAATAGACTTTAAATAGAGTTGACTGAAGCAATGGATCTTTAATTTGCAATGGAGATAAAAAAGACAGAGATTGTTCAAGTCAGGGCAATGTGAAATATATCCAAAAATGTTCACATGACAAAGGGAATGAAATATGAGCACAGCAGACTCAAACAGCTACTTCAGTGCCAAAAGAGTCCCCAGGAACTTGGCTTTGACCTAGATCCTCACAAGGGCACTGTAAGATAAACTTTTTTAAAAAGAGAGAAAAGGCATAACAAAAAACATACGTGTCCCAGCTGGAAAAGAGAGATTCCTGCTCCAGTCCCAGCACGTCCAGTTGCTGTGTGCTCTGCAAGACCCTGAGCAGTGTTTTGGTGTCTGTGGGCATTTCCTCATTCACCTGATGTGTGCTCACACAGACATTCCCTGAGTTATCCATGACCTCCTGTGTTTTTCCTTCCAGCTTTTTCTCAGCCCTGGAGATAAAGCTGTGTAAGACACAACACAGATGTGCTTTATGTGTGAAAGAGTCCCCCTGAAAGGATGTATTAATGAAAATGGGATGCTGGACCTGTACCACTTGGGAGCACTGTTTGTGTATTCCAAACTTGATTCATATTGTCCAGATGACTCACAATTATTAATTGCCTTCTAATATTCATAATTTGCTCTGTCTGCAGAGCTTGATTCTGTGTAGAGAGTCCCTAGGTTGGCAGGAGACTTGTCTAGTTTGTGTGGATGTAGTTTAACTTTCTTTTTCCTCCTGTGGGTATTAAACCTCTGGAACTGAAGTAATCAGCCTAGGATGAAAAATTAATCTTTATGCTAATAGTAGTCCTTTGAAGAATGGCATATGGTCTTGCCCTTTATCAGGAAGCAGTTTGTCAAACGTTTATCTGTATGTGTGGGATGAAATAATTGTGAAATCAAGACTCAAAGTGTGAGATCCAGCCCTACTCATGTGATGGCTGAGGGCTTTGAGTCTGTGAATCAGTGAATAGGTTTTATAATAAAAGCTAAATATGTGATTCTGTGGAAGAATCATATGGTTTTGATATATAGTCATTAAGAAAAAGAGTAATTGAAATGTAATAAAAAGCCATGCTTTAAAATGAATTAAAATAATTTGCAGTTCCAGAGAAGAGCAGTTAAACAACAGAGATGGGTACCTGCTTCAGCATCAGATTATGAAACTCCAGCCCCTGAGGCAGAGAGCTGGTTTTCCCCACTCCTTTTTTGCGGGCTTAGAGGATGCAAATTTAGAAGTACATTGCTGGAGTGGTTTGTACTCCTCTGTGTAGGGATCATGCAGAGCTGTCCACAAGGCTCTTCTCCATCTGCTGCTCTGTGTGCCAGGCTTGTGCTGCTTCACAAGCCAGTGGCAGCCTGGGCTCCTCCCAGAGGCTGGAAGCAGGCCCTGACCAGTCTCTGTGCCCAGGCACATGCCAGGCGTGTGCAGACTGCTGTAGTCTTTCATGTCTGATGTTGCAGTGCATAAAGGTCACTTATATTGTGTGGCTGAACTATATATAATTCAGTGTTTAGAGGCATCTCAATCATCTGGTGTTGGACAGAGCAGCGAGGCTGCAGCCTGTGTTGTGGACAGTGTTTCATGCTGGCACATACAGTGATATGCCACTGTGGCAGGGCTGCAGGTGGGTGCCTTTCCAGGCTTGTATTTTGTATCAGTGGTATGCTGGAATTGATGGGGGTTTTGTTCTGATGCATAGACCCTTATCTTTCAGAGCAAATGTAAGTGATCTTTTAATCACGTTATTTCTGGTCAGGAGAGTGATCACTACACTTTCATGTATGTAACTTTTCAAGGCTGCCATGCAGTTCTGAAGCTGGGACTAATCATATTAATTAAAGTTAAAATCAGGTTTTGGATACAAGTCTGGTTTTTCATGCAGCCATCTGAAGCACAGATTAGCCAAACTGCAGCTAAATGCAGAAGAATGAAGCTCTACAATTGAAATGTTGTTTAAAACAATGAGTGGTTTGTTATTACAGTGTTCTTTCCAAAAATAGTCCTCCATGGCCTCCTTAGCTTCTTACCCATCATTTGGAAGAGTAGAAGTAACCAGGCTTACTGATCTTAGCGGGCTGGCAGAGACACTTGGATTTTTGTCTAAATCCATTTCCTATCTGTATTTCCAAGCCTTGGCTGGCAGGCAGGGACGTGTTCAGTGCTGTTGTCTGTAAGGTCTCTGTTGCCCTCCTTGTAGCTGACTCTGAGGTGCTGTACCTGCGTGCAGGGTCTCCATGGATTTCCAGCAGTCTGGCAGGAGGAGCTGGGTACCTGGTTGTGTTGTGACATATTTTTAACTCTCCTTTGGACACCTCATTGAGGCAGAAACAAGAGCAGCAGATGACAAGTTTGAGGGGTGACTGCCAGGAAAACAATGAAATCCAGCAGAGATATACCTATGGGGACTATACTGTTTGTGACTCCAGATGTTACATACAGTTGCAGCCCATTAAAGGGAAATTACAGGATATGATCCTATGAACTGGATTTGTTTCGAGTATCCCTCTGTATACAAAAATAACCAAGTAGGTTAATATTAGTTAATCTTGCAGTCTTACACAGACATAACTGACGTCAACAGGAATTTTGTATGCCTGAAGAGGGAATATATATATATATGCTGACAGGGATCATTTGAGTACAAATTTAAGGTTTCAGTAAGATTTAGTAATGAATATCTGGTATTTTAACTAGCCTGATTTAGTATTTACATTTAAAAGCAGGATTTCTGAATTTATCTTCATAAGACTGTACATCAAAGAAGGATTGTGCTAAGTCCTCTTGATCAAGTTAGGGTTTAATGCAATATCCCTGAGCATGCCAATTAATATTAAATAGACTGAAATAGTAAAATACCATCTCTGCCCAAGATGATCATTACAGGAATTAAGTGGCCCTGCACCTTCTGAGAACGGAGGAGAAAGAACAGAAATCTCCTTAATACAAATCACTTCACGTGGTGCACTTTAAAGAATTTCTTGTTTTTTTACGAAAATGTTGCAACCATGAAAATTTCTGGATTAACCATGCTAATTTTTTAGTTTATCACGCAAGACAGTTATCTTTGTTTATCTTTATGCAGATATTTACTCCATGACACCAAATCAAATATTCTCCTTTAGAGCTGAGGGAGATCTTAAATCCAATACTTTGAAATTTTCTTTTAATTATGCGTGTGATCTTCTTCTGAGTAATTTTAATAGCAGTTTTGTTGTTTAAGATCAGTCAGCAGTTGTGCACATGTAGTTTGAGTCAGCCCTGGGACTGACAGAGGTGCCTCTCGCTGTGCAGAGGGGTGGCAAAACCGCTCTGTCAGTGTTCTGGGAATGTATTGCTATGCCAGGCACACCAGTGGCAGCTCCTACTGTACCCTGTGTGCTTTTCCCAGGTAAAACACACCATTGGCTCTGACACCCTGGGGCACTGCTTCTTCCTGGGAGATGGGACAGAGCAGCACAAGACCTTTTATCACAACCTGGGCCTCGTCACGAGGCCGGGGACGATGCTCCCCTCGGACCGCAGCGAGTTTATGTGCCTTGCCATCCGCAGCCACATCCATGGGAATCACATTCCTGTGCCAAGCACTGACTGCATGTAAGTACCCTGGGATCTGCACCCAGGTCTTGCACTTGTGTTGTGCTTTATAGCTGGGTCCCAAAATGTGGGGTGGTGAAACTTGAAAGGTACAATTTGCCATTTCATATTAAATAGCAGCTTTTTCTACCATTTTTTTGTTTTAAAACTTGGACATGTTTTGCTTGTGAAGATATGTTTTAACACCTGCATGAATCCTAGGCAAGGGATATTTGCTGCTGGTTATTCTTGTCACTGTTTTTAGAGAATCATAGAATCACAGGATGGTTTGGGTCAGAAGGGGCCTTAAAGATCATTTAGTTCCTGCCATGGGCAGGGGCACTTTCCACTAGACCAGGGTGCTCAAAGCTCCATCCAGCCTGGTCTTGAGCACTTCCAGGAACTGGGCATCCACAACTTCTCTGGACAACTTGTGTTGGGGCCTCACCACCCTCACAGGAAAGAATGTCTTCTTAATATCTAATCTAATCCTGCCTGTTTCAGTTTAAGGACATTCCCCCTTGTCCTGTCACTCCAAGCCCTTGTCAAAAGTCCCTCTCCAGCTCTCTTGTACAGATACTGAAAGGTGTTCTAAGGTCTCCCTAGAGCCTTCTGTTCTCCAGGCTAAACAACTCCAACTCTCTCAGCCTGTCTCCACAGGAGAGGTACTTCAGCTCTCTAAATCATAAATATGTTAGAGCACTTTGCTCCTTTCTGAACGCCTTTCAGTTTTTTCTAAGTAGAATGTTGAAGGTTCCATGAAATCTGTCTGATAAATGCAAGTTGTTTCAGCCCTGGTATAGACTGGCAGCACAGTTTAGCAGAGGAAATTTGTATTGTTATGTTTTCTGTAAAAGAATGCAGTGGACAAACTTTGCTTAATTGAATTAATTGCAATTATTTTTGCTGAAATGCTAAGGTTGCTTGTGTGGTTATTACAGATTTGTTTTGCACCCCTTTAGTGGATTTTTGATTATTTAACAGTTAAAGTGGATTAAAAATGATTGAAATTTTCTGCTTAGAATGATCAAATTAATTGGTATAGTCATGAGAGAAGCTTTACAGTGTTTTTACATGTGGTCTTTATTACTGCCAAAGATGTTATCCAATGAAGTAAGACAACAGATGACAATGTTTTCATAGCTATATCTGGCTTCTGTTTGTAGCACTACTGATTCTCCCTCTGAAGAAAAACTCCTTATTGGGACAAACATAAAAACTGTATCTCCTTAATCTTCTGCTTAATGGGCTATTTGTGGCTTGCAAGTACAATTTGTTTTGTTTTCCATGTAGAAGCTTCATAAATTCATAGAGAACTCCCTAACTCCTGCCATTGCCCCTGAAGTTTCAAAAAACAGACCAGAAGTTTCACTTTCAGATGTTTTTCAAAGCTGCTTAACTTAAAAAAAAACACCTTGGGTTTCCTTCAACTGCATTGAACAGAGCATGGATTTTGTGTTAATGCTCTCATAATTTACAATAGGTTCAGCATGTGTTTCCATAAAGGACTATGTCTGACATTACTAGATGGTTTCTTTTCCTTAAAGACTGTCATTAAAATGTTGTGTGGAGTTTTAAAGTCAATAGGAGAGTTGTGGCCTAAGGCCAGTACAGTGCTATGAAAATGTATCCCTTCCTGTTTGGGAACTGCTTAGGATCATTTTAATTTTGATTTTTCAGGGCTGTCAGCACATTCTGGATTGCAAATCCAAACAACAACTTAATAGAAAATGCAGCGGCTGGTGCTCAGGTAAAACCATTTAATGGTAAAGCTGTACTTTGCCTCCAGATCCCATATATTGTACTCCTTTTGGTGTCATTAGTATGGGGGCAATAACTGTTTAATAAGACCTAAAATTTGGATATATATTTCTGCAACCTTTGTTAAGAACTTTAGATGTTTTAAGATACTATAAGTATTTGCCTACACTCCTCCACTGACTTCTATTATAATTGTTGCTGTAAATGGTATGTGATGTCTCTTAGCAAATGTTGATTCTTATTAGTAGCTAATGGTTAAATGCCCAATCAAATTTTATATTTCTATATTCTTGTTATTATCTTTTATGTTTACCCAAACCATATTTGTGTTTACTATGCCTGTATAGATCAGCTGCTTTCTAACAGACCACCTGAATTTCACCCACAGTAAAAGTATTTTTAAAACCCATGTGTGTGTGCCCCAGGGATCCACTGTGCATGCCAAAGGATAAACTGGGAGCTATAAGAGTTATGGGCTGGTGTGTGTCCCCAAGGATTCATGTTTGGCAGGTTCAGGTTAGAAATTTGGCCAGCATAGTGTGAAACCCTAAATTCCCAGGGTAACCTGTATCATTAATTGCAATGTCCCATTCTCAGACCTCCCTTTGTCTTTCAGGATGTTGGGATATGGTACATCTTCCACCGGGTTCCCACTGGACAGTCTGAGGGGCGATATCCAGAGGGACAGGCTGAACATACCCCCTTGGGAGTATTGTACAACAACAGAGTCCACTCCAATTTCAAGGCACGTGGATGACTTTTATGTTTCTATCAATAGAGTAGTATGTGCATGCTGCTCTGAAATCAGATGATTGGGGGTGTCTTACATTATGGTAAAGTTCTTTTTAACACTGTATCAAGACACAATCAATGTTTTGGGGCGATCCTTTTTCTAATTATTAAAGGGGGTCCTATTCCAGGCACTTCAGTTGGGTGGCTGCCTTAGAGGGGATGTGCCCAGGCCATAAGTACACCTACTGCTGATTGAGATTTAAGGAAAGACAGGCAGATCACTGAGCACTGCTGTTGCCACCGTGGTGCTGGGATACAGGGAGTTGAGCAAACACCCTTGTGCCAGGACCTGCCCATCACCTTCAGAAAATGAGACCAAAAATTCAAGGATAATTCCAAGAAAAGCACGTTCCCCCAAATACACTGTTGACATGAAAACATAACCTGTAAGCTATAAAAAGCATTTCTAAATCCTTTCTCAGGATTCTAGATTGAAATCAGTGCTGTTCTCTGTGCCTTGCATATTTTACATCTTGGTCCATGGCAGCTGCCTCTCTAGCCCAAAGCCTGTAAGTTGGCTACAGCAGCTCATGTTCTCTTTTGACTGTCGGGGGACTCGTCACTCGTTATTTGAAGCCTTAATTCTTAACAACACTCTTTTTCCAAAAAGTTATCAAGAGCTTGGCACAGTCCCTTACTGCTGGCTGCAAGGGAGAGAGAGTGTGGGAATTCAGAGCCTTGCTTTGGGTCAGAAGACAGCCCCAGGATGCTGATGCATAACATATGGCAGGGCAGGCTCTGTCCTGACTTCAGCGTGCTACATCCTGTGCTAATGTCATGCTGAGCCGTGCCAAGTGACACGGAAAGGGAAGAGAAAGCCCAGGCTGCAGGCGCTGGCTGTGCCTGCATGCACTGGCTGCCCACGTTCATTGATAAAAATCTGGGATCTCCGGTCTCTGATGAGCGATCTGTTAAAGTAATTGGAGTCGTGTGCGTTTTCAGGCTGGTTTGTTTATTGGAAAAGGAGTAAAGACAACAAGAGCCAACTCTGAAGATCCCAGAGAGTATCTCACTGTCGATAATGCCAGGTAAGCACATGCTGTATGGCTAAGTATTTTGGATAGTTGTATTGCTTCTTGGCTTCAGAACTGCATTTAGCAGATCGTTAATGCCTCATTACGGCTGGAACGTCCGAGAAAAACACACAAGCTATCTCTGACGTGCAGAGGAACATACTCCGTAGTTATGCACTGAATTGTTTGTGTTATTGCTGATCAAAAAGGACACACATGCACTTGGGGTTATGAGGATTAAGCAGTGAAGCATGTGAAAGGCGATCCAGATCCCATTAGTCCATTAGCAGGTTTGCAAGCTCTAACGTCTATTATTAATTTCTTAGAAGAACTCACATATGAAAGGTGACTGCTGAGACTGGTCTAGGCTTAGTGAGGAAAATAAGTACCCTCAAAGGTTTTTTCTCAGCTGCTTTGAAACCTCTGAGCTTCCTTTAGCAAAGATGAAGCAGGTAGATTAAGGCCATTTTCGCACTCGATGCAGTCCTATGGATCTGTGTGAGGAGGTTGGGAGAGAAAGCAGCTGTTGCTCCTGGTCAAGCCTTGGCTCTTTCCCTCCCCCATCATGCCCTATCAATGGCACATATAGGCTGAAAGGAAAGGATGACTATGTGTCCCTTGTGAGTCTTCCCTGCCAGGGTCACACCCTTGGGCACAGAGGAGACATGTGCCTCAGTACATCAGCTGGAAGAAGCAGGAGCTGAAGGTAGACTCAGAAAAAGCACTAGTGATATTTTTTTCCAAACACAGCACAAATCTACCATTAACAGCCAGCATGGCAAGAAATGGCCTGTGTGTAATTGAGATGGGCCCAGTTCCCAGGGTGAATCCTTTTTCCTTTTGACAGCTTCTCCTTCAGCAGACACAGAAGCATATGGAGGTCTGGTCTGTACAGGCAAGGAGAGCAGCTCCAATTGCTCTGTTATCTTTGCTGAATGAGATTTTTGAAAGTGCCTGATTGATTTTCTAGCATCAACACAGGGAATCTCAATGGGCCTTGTAAGGACATCTACAAAAGGACCCAAGTGACTTGGGAAAAATGTCTTCTATTCCTCTAAATCCCACTGAATCAAATTAAGGAGTAGCTGTTGGTCCACTGATGTCTAGTGAGAAATTGGGCCAGAATTTCAGCCTTATGAATGTTTCTTGTTTTCTGCTTTGTAGCAAAGCACAGAAATGAAATCAGTCTAATAGCCTGACTCTGATCCAGGCCATATCACCTCTTTAGACACACCACGCCAATATTGGGAGGCCAAACAAGGTCTGCCAGGCAGGACTGCCTCTGTCTGAGCTCGATTCCTGTGTCTCCTGTGTTGTATTAACTGGGCTTCTTGCCTCAGGTTTCGACCACATCAAGATGCCGATCCTGAAAAGCCGCACGAGTTCCTGCTGTGATTGATGCCTTATTGCTTTTAAAAATAATGACCACGGTGCCTGGGCCAGGGGCGGTGACATTATTTTCCGCAACTCAGAGTAAGTTACTGTAATGACCTCTTATATCACTCCCCTCACAGCAGACATAAATAGATCTGAAGGCCAAATTCACTGCAGACATTCCTCATCATTTTACACCATTGTGTTTCTTCTGTCCCAGGTTTTCAGACAATGGAATCGGACTTACTCTGGCAAGGCAATTACTTAAAATGGACCTTCTTCCCGTTTTTCTCCTCAGTGTAACATCCTCAAGAATGGAAGCTGAGACACTCCCCTGGTAATTGGTATAATACAGGAGAAAAGCTCACATTTCCCTCCCAGACCACATCAAGCCTTCCCTGGACAGCCATTAATACAAGAGGCAATTTGGCCCTTCATTCTCTTTGCCTCAGCATCTCTGGGGAATACACTGTAATTGCTGGATATTTCCCCCTGAATGGGAGGTCCTGAATGGGAGGTCCTGATGCTCAGGCTCGAAGCTACCTTGTCACTAACTTGCTGATTTCTAAACATATTTTAAAGCAACTTCTTATACCAGTGCATGCACACTGTGTTTGTGGTATAATTAAGTGTTAATCAATCAGGAGTGCTGTGCTGCATAGTTATACAGTGTTTCTTTGCTTGCAGTGATGGGACCTTCCCAACAGATGAAGGCTCCAGCCTGGAGGTTACACACTCCATTTTTGTTGGAGAAAGCAGCAATTTTGGCTCCCAGGGAGACCAAAACAGCTACTGGGGAAAGGGGGCAAATGGAGAATACAGAACACTGCCCAGAAACAAGTAAGTTATTCTTCTGCCATTTCTTCCTGGCATTAACACGAGCTAGAAGAAAAGCCTTAGGAATTAATGTCACTACCGATGAGTAATTTATACCAGGTGTTTAACTTACTGTACAGGCCAGAAATAATAAGCATTCAAATAAACTCACTCTTCAGGCCAGCACTTGAGAGCATTCTTGACTGAATGTGTTTGATTTAACTTTCTCCTTAAGTTATTAGTCACTGGAGAATGGATTAGAGAATCTGAAATACACCAAATGGCTGTTGTGTAGTGCTTCAGTGGTGCAGTGTTGAGGTGATGGTGCAGCTCCCATACAACATGACACCTTCCCTGCTGCAGGTGTAGCTGGGAAACCATGGCTGGTTTGACAAAGGAGAAATCATTTTGATAGCATCTGTTTTTGGCAGCACAGCCTCCTCTCTAGCAACCACAGTGCCTACCTACATCCTCATAGCAGGCTGTGCTTCTCCAAAGCCTAAATTCTACCTTAATGTATGATTTTGGTAATGCTTACCAACTACTAAACCTTCTATGAGGTATATAAAACTAGGTAATAAGCAGTACTCATTAGACATGCCATGCACACAGCCCTGGCGATACATGCCTGGGCCATAAGTGACAACAGGAATGGGTTCTCTGGAGGACAGCAAGAATAATCAGACCTATCCTCAGTTATCACTGGTGTTTTTATTGAAATTAAAAAAAAAAAACAAAAACAAAAACACCAAAAAAACCCTCTTTTGCAGTTCAGACAAGCTCTACTCATGTTGTTAAGCAATGTGGTCTTGGAAAAGAATATGACAAAACACGTAATATCTGTCCTTCCGTATTTGCTTCCAAGGAGACACTTGCCTCCAGGGAGTCTGACTGCTATCATTTTTTCAGTCATGCTAATGTTTTCTTGAGAAACCTGTCTGTCCTGGAAGAAGGAACCTGATGGCAATGCTGACAAACAGCCCTTTGGGTCTTCCTCATGGTGATGAAATCCTGGGTGGCTGGGGGCAAGGGCTTTGACCTGGTTTACCCCAACTTGTCTTAGGCAATCTTAGGAGTCTTTTTTTGTTTGTTTGTTTGCTTGCTTTTGAGCCTCATCCTGCAGAGGATGTTCAGCAGAGTTTCATCTTTCACGTGTGAGGAATCTTCAGATCCCAGTTTGGGAAAGAAAAGGTGTGGTTTAGGTACTTGTTAGTATCTTTCTACACTGTCAGAAGACTCAGAGTTTGCCCAAGCTTTTAACACAGGACTGTGTTGGTATTTAAATCTCACAGGACATTCCCTATTCGTGGATTCCAGATTTATGATGGGCCTGTCAGGATGGCAAGATGCACTTTCAAGAAATTCACCCCAACTGTTGACAGACACTCCAGTGCCATTGGGTTCCTCATGAAAAACTCCTGGCAGATAAGCCCCCAGAACAATGTGTCCCAAATCCTGATGGAGAGAAGTGTAGGTAAGAGAAGCAGAAATATGTGCCGTTAGATGTGCAAGTTTTTGAAGTTTTTGGAAGTTGTGAGAGATCCATCTCACAGCAAGATTTCCAAGCTCTGGTGTGTGTTACATTGATACATGTCAACAATTTATTTTGCAACAATTTTTATTTTTTTAATTAATGAAGGTTATTTTATAGGCAAGTAAAATATGATGATACCTTATGCCTGGGCAGACATACATAAAATAATCTTCATTGGGGAAAGGTTTCACCTTGTAACCAGAAGACCCAGAACACAACCCATAGCTGGTGCAGCACCAGCTGCTGAGGACCTGGTGAGGACCTGGCCTCAGAGGCTGAGAGGGTCACACATGAGATGTCAGTAGCCAGTAAGCTGCAATACAATTCTTCTACAGAAATAGCAAATGCACTTAGAAGCAAAGCCATGACCCAGTTTCTGGGATCAGCTGTGAAATTCCTGTTGAGCACAACAGGGGCTTGCTTTGAGCTGTGACAGCAGAATGAAGCTCTGTATCTCTGCCTTGGCAGGAGCTGTAGGATGCTGAGCAATTCCAGTCCTTGTCCTGGATTCCTGCAGGGATCATGACCCTGGATACTTGGCTTGGGAAATGATGGATTCCACCTGGATTGCTCCCAGGGATCACGACTTCTCCCTAGATTTTTTCAAACAAGGTCCACACTTGTTAGGATGTCCATGAACTGTAGTAACTTTGGCTTGAGGTTTGGCTTTATCTTGAGGAAAATTTCCATTGCTCTGGGATTGACCAATATCCCTGCCTCTGGCAAGCAGATAGTTTGTCTGTCCCCTCTCCTGTACACTTTAGACCAAGAACCAGAGGGTATTTTGTGAATGGATGATGTTGATTGCAGTCACTTGACTGCTCCTCTAAAGAAAACACATTTCCTGTGTATTTCAGAAAGGTGATCTTAGTAGAGCTTTGGAATAAGGGCTAATTTGCTGTACCTTCTCCATGTCCTCCCTGGGGAAACGGTTACGAGATGGTCATGGGGGACATGAACAAGAAAATTAACCTGGAACTGGGGAGGGGAGCTTAGAGGGGGAAAAGTTCGATCAGTGGAGTAGAAGAGAGTAGAAAATTTCCTCCAGTAATGGCTGTAGGACTTTGTCCAACATCATGGTTTCAGAGAGGTGACATCTATGAACATTGGCAAAGAGGATGATTACACCTTGAATGGCTGAAAATGCAGCTCTTTAATACAGTCACACTGTTTGAGGCCAATGAGCCTGTTAAATATCCGGCATTTTTTGTCTGAGAGGCAGGCTAGTATTGCAGTGCCTTTAAGACAGGGTTTCATCCAAGCAAAAATGGCCCAAAGATGTCCTAAATACTTCTGCAAAGCAAATTAAAGTAGTGGAGTGTAAGCCTATTACAAACCACACACCCCACACACCCCCCCAAAACCCTTATGACATTATCCCAATAATTACTTATTGCATGTATATTTCCAAGAATTATCCATTTCTGAATTGGGCATCTTGCCATCTTAAAAAAATAAATAAATCTATGTTTGTAAACACCTGCATCCCAGCAATTTTCACTTTGATTCTGTTATATCTGGATTGAACCCAGATGTTCTATGTCTGATTTCAGACTTGAAGGGCCACAGCTAGTTTATTATTTTGCAGTTCATTGCTATATGGGATAATATATCTTTGACTTGTTAAGATAGAGCCTGTAGACAATTTTAATTAATTTTCCATCTCCAGGCTTCATTTTATTACTTCTTAAAGGGTGGCTAAGTAGTAATTCCCTAAAGGACATCATTTTGCTATAGTTTTTAAAGAAGAAATTAAACTTTACTGCAAGTTGTATAGCAATGACAAAACTATTAGTCACGCTGAAGGAATAATTGTATAATTAATCAGACTAATCAGAAGATTGGTTAGAGAACAAAATAATAAATCTAGTCAGACCTTGTTTAATTCCAGCATAAAAGCAACAGTCAGGCAGAACAGAAGACCTAAACATTACGCTACACAAAAAGTATTTCTAGTTGATTTTCTGTTGACAAAGCTAAATCTCACATATTATCTGTGCATTTATCAGTCGCAGTATTATTGCTAGGCTTGTTTGTTTGTTTTTAAAAGAGGTCTTAAAAAAAGTTATTTCAGAGCAGTGGAGGCAGTGGTTGGTTTTAACCCATCTGAGGCCATGACTGACGGTGCACTGTAGACCTGTCAGCCAGTAGGACTCGCAGAGCTCCAGGAAGGCAGCACAGCCCCAGAACAGAGCCATGCCCAAACAGAACACTTGCACATCATTTCTTAAAAAGACTTGACATATCCCTTTTTACTTACGAAAAAGCAACCCATTCATCCCTGTGTCCCTTTGGGGCACAGGTCCTGTGAGAGGCAAGAGTGAGGCGAGGGGCAAGAGGGAGTACAGGACCTTTTGGGCTCCCATGAACAAGGCAGGTGCAGGAGACTCACAAACTCTCCCAGTTTACCCCCATTGCTAAAAGTCCCCCTGGTTATTCTGACTCTGCAGTCAGGAGCTTAGGGTGGATTCAAACCTATTCTACTCCTGTCTGTGCCATCTCATACACTACAGCATCTCAAAAATTACTTGTGCCTAAGAGATCCCAGCAGTCTGTGCTGGGGGTGTTTGTGGTCCCCAGAAGAGCTCACAGGGGCCAGTGCTGACTCCTGGCTATGGAATAGCGACTCCCATGGGATTGCAGTCCTGCCTAGCTAATAGATGGGTGCTTCTTAATGTTGACTTTACTGTGTTTAGCCTCTCTTGCCCACATTTGCAAACAGTTTGTGACAGGGGAAAAAAAAGTAGACACTGGGCTAAAGTCTGTTATAGTCTAAAAAAGAGGCCAGAAAAGAATTTACCCCACAGAGACTCCTGACCAAAGCAAACTTGGCTTGCTGAGGGTTTGCATCACTCCAGCAGAACAAAAGCCATGGGGCAGAATCCTTGAGTGGTAAAACAGAGGAAGATAAACACTGGATGCAAATGGTTTTCTTAAAATGATAACAGTGATACAGGGATCTGTCTTTCGTTGGCAGTTTGTGCCAACACTTGAATTTTAGATAAAGTTGCAAGTTATTACAGTGCTTTCCAGTACATTATTGTTTTTTAATTTAGAAAGGTGTGTTAGACGTGCTGCCTTTGGACAGGCTGAGTTAGCATATTCCTAAGAGGTTACATACTCACATAACCACCATCTGTCAGGTCTCCCTGTCAAGCTTCAGACAGGCAATTCAAGTAACCTTTATACCATAAAGGTATAGTGAAAAACAGGTGTCTGAATAGTAGTGTGGCATCTAGGCATGACCTGTCTCTGCACCCTCTCCTAGCTCATTCCTAGCTCCATGTGAACATACCCGAGGAGCTGAGTTTTTGTTCCTGTGTGTTCACCTAGAATAAAATATTCGTTGCCATAGCTGTAATTGCAAACCCAGTTACACCCCTATCCCACAGTGTACCAAACTAAGGTAACCTTCAGGCTTATAAAAGAAGTGACACTGCTCATTAACATTTCCATTTAATTTCTGACTTTCAGACTTTTTTAGAGGAGAGTGTTAGAATAGCATTAGCACCAGAACTCTCTGCTTCTGGAAACACTGAGAGTGTTGATCAAATGTAAGCTGTACTGGCTGTGCCTTCATTTGGTTTGAAGTGCAGCTGACTTTGTTCTTCTCCCCAGTGAAGTGCCTGTTTTCATATTCAACTCCAGAAGTGCACTGTCACAAAGTATTTATAATGGAGCTTTGAGCTGCAGCACAGTGTTTACATTTTTTAATATCTCCTCTTTTATAAATTAAAACAAGAGAAAAAAAACCCAACTTTTGGGATCCTCTTACTTTGCCAAGTAGCCTTTTGGGGAAAAGCTTCCTGCGGTGCAGTAAGAAAATTTTCAGAAAACTCAAAAATAGACATTAAATTTCCATTCCCCTTTAAGGGAGACTACTTGAGGTGTTTGTTTATGAGACTCAGATAAGAAGGTAGCACAAAAATGCTTCTAGGCTTCAATTTAATTTTAAAGAAATAAAGACTTTTATTCTGCAAGTGGTTGTTGTTGCTGCTGTGGTCATTCTTTTTAAGCCAATAAACTTCCCATGTAACTCAGAATCACAATAACCCTCCTATTCTCCTAAGCCCTTCTGTTTATTATTGTTAAAATAAAGCCTTTAAAGCCTTTAGTAAACTTGCAGCCTAATCCTGCTGACCCTAATTCTTACTCATGTGCACAGTCCAATTAAAATTAGTTGGGCTAAATGGAACAAATTGCAGTCCTTTGGGTTGACATGACTATTTATGCTGTTTGCTTTTATGCACATTGCTGCCGGATTCATTTGGAGTGCGTGACCTGGAGTAATGATTGTCCCTGATTACTTCGGAACTTAATCTCCACACTGTAATAATTTTATCTGCAGACATTAANTTTTTTTTTTTTCCTGAACATCTGTGGTTTCCTTGTTTTGCTGGAGTTTCATATCAGGACAGATATTTTTACTTAGCTACTGATATATCTTGAGAACAGAGCTATGCATAATGAGGATAATGCTGCTTCCTGTTATTTCTATTTCCTAAAAGAAAATTCTTCATGGGATATATTAGAATGTACACAAGAGCCAATTCTGAGAATTGCTGTCACTTTTAGAAGTTTTATAGGGTTTTAGAAGGAACAATTAGGAAAAAAAATGGCAGTCATCAGAACCGCTAAGAACAGATATTGAAAATACATAAGAAAATTCACCAAATACTTTGTAATTTTTGTTTCTTTATTAGCAGCTTTGATATTCCTCAGTAAATTTCATAACCATCCAGTACTTTCTTACACTTTCAGTCATCCTCTTCCTTTTGCCACCACTTAACTTATTGCTGTGTGATTTTAAGCAACCGCATGATTGTGTGGGTGCATTTCAGGGAACAAAAAGTCCAATTTCTGTGAAAATATCTCCTGGGATTAAGAAATGAGAGGGAAACCCAACATGGTTGGCATCTTCTTCTAAATAGAAAAGGCAAAACCGAACTCTTTGCTTAGACAATAGATCTCTCTAGTTCCAGCTGTGTTGCTGTTATGGCTGTTAAAACACTGCAAGCACAA
Source organism: Scytalopus superciliaris (assembly GCA_013400415.1). NCBI lineage: Eukaryota > Metazoa > Chordata > Aves > Passeriformes > Rhinocryptidae > Scytalopus > Scytalopus superciliaris. The sequence continues at coordinate 171,715 of VXBX01004843.1, read as the reverse complement.
GTCCTTACTTTGAGCTAACCAGTGATTTTTCATCTTATCTTCTCCTCTAGGTTGGACTGAAAGTGTTTTTTGGCAGACCAGGCCAATGGTTTGGAAGCAATGACAATGATGGTGACAAAATGTCTATCTTCCACGACCTGGATGGCTCGGTGTCAGGGTATCCAGACACCTTCATAGACAGAGAGGACAACTACTTGCTGCATCATCCCGGGTGTCTGCCTGTCCCACACTGGAATGGGGTGATGTGTCCTGGGAAATTCATACAGGTAACGGGGGGCAGCTGCTGCAGCACCACGGGGTGTGTGGGGTGGGTGTCCTCAGATAGTCTGTGAGGGGTGATGGAATGAAGCCTACTCAACTCTGTAAGATAAGAGCTGAATGATAAATTTGGTACAATCTTACTCCTTTTGGCGTCATCTGCCTAATTCCAAGGATTCAGTAAAGCTCCTGTGGTGCAGCTGCCTGCAGCCCGTGGCTGTAGTGAGCCCTGTCTCTTCCCATTGCCCACAGGAAGCTGCAAGTTGAAATTGAGTTGGATGAAAGTTGGGTGTTTTCTAGTTCCAGGCATTTATCCACTATTGTGGGGCTCTAGTTTTGGTGAATTAAGTTTCAGTAGTGGAAACTGTTTCTACTCTAATGCATCCTACTTGTGTTCAGGATGGAGAAATGGGTGATCAAGATGCAAACTCACACTTATTTCCCATCCAGAAATCGCTGGCTGAAGGATAGTCAGCCTCAGGTCAGGATGATCTTAAACCTTCACAGCAGTGAATACCACAGCCAAACCCAGGGTATGCATGTCTCCTTAAGCTAAAAGAAATGTTATGCATTTGCTTTAGTTGCACAGTAGAGAGCAGGAGTTACTATTTAAGTGTCTAAACACTGGACTTAAAAACCCTGCTGTGCTTTGGCTGGGCAGAAACAGGATTGGGCTCTTATGAGACACTCCCATTGGATTAGGGTTTTGTCCTCAGCACTTAGTTTTGCTCTGTTTCTCTAGAGAAATGGCCAACCCAGCTCTGGCAACCTAACAGTTAAATTCAGAATTGCAAACAAATAGGCATTTATATTTTTATGTCTATTAATATCCTCCTGGTTATGGCACTCTACATGGTGAGGCAATTTTTCCACCATAGAAAATTTCCTTGGCTAGGTTTAGGCAAGCATAAACATTTGCTTCTCTGGGATCCATTACTTACCAGCATTTTTCAACTAATCAGCATCCAGCAGGATGAGTAAAGGTCATATTAAATGCTTCATTTTATGAGTTTTGGGGAGGGAAATATATGTATGTGCCGGGTAGAAGAAATCAGTCCCGTGCAGCAGGGTTTGATTAATTTGAAGAGCATAATTGTCAGAGCATTTCATCTTAACTCTGATTCTTAGCACCCTGACTAACTGGTGATTTGTTTTTCTGCTAAATTCTGAGTGTCATACTTCAGATCAAAAGCCTGAAACAGCGAATCCGATTATAGAGAGAGATGGCTTGCTTTGATCTTAGCAACTTTATTACAAAATCTGTTTTTCTTTTCCTTTTTATGTAGCTCTGGTAGACAAGAACTTTCATTTTTCCCTAGTTCAAGCAGGTGAAAATGTCCTTTCAGCTGAAGGAAACAGTGACTCCTATTACTGCTGAATGGAGCCCAAGACAGTCAGTCTAGGGATGGGCTACTTGGCATGAAAAACTGAGATCCGAGTACTTCAGCTAACACTGCAGGCAAATCCTTTCTGAGCTAAGTGCCTAGAGTACAGTTAATTCCTTTTTGCTTGGTTTCTTTCATTCCCATTTCATGCTCCTCTTCTCCTGGATGTAATTTGCCCAGGAAAGGAAACGTCTGGGGAAAAGCAGTTCCTTTGGCAGTGTTTCTAGCTCCAAAAATTCTGGGGACAGGCTTTCCTGAGGGTGTTTTAATCTGGTATCTTAGGCTGACATTCCCACCCTCTTATGGTTGGTTCATGGCCGTTCCCCTTCACCATCTCCAAGCAGCATCATGCCATGTTTCCCATGTGGTGGCCAAGACCTTCCTTGAGCAGGGAGCACTAAGGAATAACTCATGCTTCGGCTTCTTTGGTAGCATAAAAAATGGTTACCAAAGAAGGGTTCTGGGACCAGTTCAAAGTCATGAAATTCACACAAGCAAGAACTATCAGATCTCTTTGTCCTCCCCTTTTGCTTCTGGAGCCTGTGGGGCTGGTGTTGCCCAAACAAGACGAACCCCTTTGCTCTTTAATGGCAGCTGAAACTCATGTTGTAATGTAAATAAAGCAAGGCTTCAAGGAGGAACACTAAATAGAGGGAGACTCACAGGGAAATCCCAAGAGCTGTCAGCACCAGATCTTCTGGCAGTCTCTGTGAGTCACTCAGACTCCATCATCAGGGCACTGAGGTTCTTGGTGTTCCCTTAACCTGACTTTCAGCTGCTGCAAAGGCCAGTAATAGAAGAAAAATGTAGGGAGAGGCTCATTTCATAGTTGCCTTCGTGTAGGTGTGCCATTTCCAATGGCACTGAACTGGAGACTTCTTGGCACCTGCATTACTTGTTAAAATGTAAATAAGATTCCTGAACATTTTCTGATTTTTACATAAATTGTAAGACAAGTGCCTTGGCTCCCACTGGGCAGTTGAAGCTGTGCACTTACTGCTTGCCTGCAGACTTCACAGCAGCTCATCAGGGGAGGTTGTGAAAATTCTTTTTATTGGTATTATTTTTATTAAAATAAGCAGAGCTTTTGGCAGTATGTTCTATTTTCTTTTATAAGCTTAAAAAGGTGTTAGACAGTCATAAGAGACTGCCACATAGCCAAATTAGTGTCAGCTTTGAATTAGCAAAATACTGCTGCCTTGCAATTCTAAAATACCTTAGGAAATGCCACTGATTTTGCACCATTTCACTTAGTCACCACCAAACTGCTGTTGACTGAAATAGAAATTATTCCATTTCTGTTAACTCTGTTCCTGTAGTGAATGTTTGCAGTTGCACTGATCCTGCATCTCCAAGTTACACACCTTCAGCAAGATTTGTGGATTCAGTACTTCTGTGGCTGGTTTTGGTGTTGATGCTCCTAAATTTGCAGCAAGCAAGGGCTGCAGGAGATGGCAAGAGATGCTTTTTTCGCCACAAGGAAACAATACAGTCCCAGGGGATCTGTGGTGCTTGAGGATTATTAGCACCTCACAGACTGGGTAGAAGGAAAAGCGTGTGAGATGGTGTCTGTTTTCAGCTCATGGTGTCTGTTTTGGACAGAGAGGTCCAATTTTGACTTTTGATATACACCAGTTGAAAATAAAAGCAGTTTTCTGATGTCAGTGACATTCTAGAATGTCTTAGAGAAAGCAAGCTATACATTTTTTTTTTCTTTCTGCAAGACTTTAAGTCTTTACTTGGAAATTTAATCAAGAAAATGTTTCTACCTAAGAATTTAACATTTTTTGAACAGTCAGTCAACCAGAGGGAGAAGGTATGTCTTGAGCTTCTCATTTTTAAGCATTTTTGCCCCAGTTTGACAGCTGACAGCACCACAGGACAAAGGCAAGGGTAAAGAAAGTAGAAAACAAGAAAATCTTTTCTCAGAAACCAAGACTGTCAGTTCCAATACATTGCATGTTGCTTATCTTCATACTTGCTATCCAGTTGAATAGCAGATTCCTGTGCATTGTAAGGAACTTATCTTCTCAGTTTCACAATCTACTTGGGAAAACTGCCATGTAAGCATGGGGAAATCTGACACATCTCTTTAGTAAGAAGTGTTAAGCAGCTAAAATAACAACTATGTCCATTAAACCATCTAGGCAAGTAGAAGGTTCACATTTAGAAACATTTTACCCAGCTCTTCTTCTTCTACTACATTAAGCTGTCATCACTTCTCATATTGTAAAGTCTCTTTATGACCCACTTTCTTTCAAGGATTTTGATAGAGCTAACAAAAAATTATGGAGATGTTGCTAAGGAAGATGGATCTTTAATTCTAGAAAGTGGATGAATATTTCATTCCAGTGTCCCGTTGACTTAGTGATGCTCCATGTGGGCAAAACAGTCTCTTTGTGTAGGACCTAGACTGCTTGATCAGGGCATTTACCTGCTGTGACCTCCTTTAGTCAGAAACATTTTGCAAGATCCACCAGATAAACTATTGTATCCCCATGGGACTGAAAACTTCTTTGGTGTCTTGAAGTTCTGGAAGGCATTCACCCCGTGGCCACTGGTGGTCTCTGCAGGAGACAAGTCATTTTACAAATGCTTCTATAACACATACGTGGTATTTTTCCTTGTTCCAGTAATTACTGTTTCATTCCTGCAACAGCTGTCACTGTTAGCCTTAATGTCAGACCTGTGACTTGGTCTGTAGGCCTCTGGAAGGAAATATTACCAACAGATCTGACAGGCTTTCCTTATCATCTTCTTGAAACATTCTGAAGACTCTTCCAGCCCTTCTTCGAACCCATTAACAATAGTAGCAAGCAGCTTAAGACATTCATATCTTGCTTGCCCTTTTTTTTTTTCTTTACACAAATAATTTATATAGGAAACTTTTGTTCTTGGTAGCCTGTAATTTAGGAAACTTTCAGGATCGTTGAATGCATATCCTTCCTTTCTTGGCTTTTTTTATCATTGGTGCATTTAATTTTGCAGTAAAGTTCATTCCAGCTGTTCTTTGTTTGAAAATGTTGTTTTGATTGAGAATAATTAATTCACTGATGGAATTTCAGATCCAAAGTTTCCTTACTGACCTCCTGCTCTGACCTCAGCACTTCCTCATCCCAGTGTGGCCAAATGAGATTGAAATGTGGTTTATTACATTGCATGTTCCTGACTTTCCAATCGTGGTCTAAATGTGAATACAAAATAGGTTTTTCTTCTTGTTTTCATAGATAAAAAATGTCTTTTATCAGACTGTACAAATAATTTATTGTTTCTTGATCCATCAAGAATAAGCAAATGGGCTGAAGTCCAGAGATCTGTTTGGAGTGAATTACTTGATCAATACTTTCAGCCACCAGGAAAAATTCATGTTAATGTCATTGTGGGGCCCACTTTAATCTTTGAGGGTCTGTAGATATCACTCAGGAAAGCTTTCCATCATCAAAGTGCAATGGTGTGAAAGGAGGAGTGGACTGAATATCAAAGAAACATTTACAATCACTTTTGGATTGCTTCTTTGACATGAGACCCAAATTTTTAACTTGAGCATTCAGCATGAGGCTGTTGAATTCAAGGGTGAGACAAAGGGTAGGCAAAGACAGCCCCTCCTTTGGAGGTCCTGAGGAGCTCAAACTCAACATCAGGAACAGGCACAAGCACAGAGTCCTTCTGAGCATGAAACTGGAACTGGGGGCTGAACTCACGAGAATCCCCTGCTAAAATGAGCCCACATGTAGACCAGTGAGAGACAGTCTGGTTTTGCAGAGCTTTCAGTCTGTGTAGAGGAAGAGAAGCAGATCTGGAGATGTGAGGGCCCTGCATTACAAGGCAGATACCCTGATAGATGGATTTGTGATCTCTCTGCTAGTCTTGGCTGCACTTGTATCCTTGCAGAATTAAAATCTGATAAGAAACTACTGCCTCCATTTAGATCTACCTCAAGGACACAAATTGAGTTTAAAAATAATTTTGATGGATGTATGCTCATGTGGAAGCTTAGACATTCCTGAGCTACCAGGGATTTTTGTGTTGGATAAGGTCTTGATGCAAAGAGCTCTATTCTACACTGGAGGAGAGTGAAGGCAGCAGGATTATGTGTGTCCTCATCTGTCCTCAGTGCATCTGAAAACCTTCAGGGAATGTGACAAGCTGCCTGCTACAACCCTGTATGTATGACTAGCTGTGCATCCTACTTTTGCTCTGGAATTTCACATGGTGGAAAGCAGGGGAACACCATGTGTCAGCCTTGAAACTAATGTTTGCCACATGAATTGGCCTTCGTTTGAGTGATGGCAGGGCAGAAAAGGCATACAGCTGGAGTGTGGTTTTGTAATTGTTCTGTGGAGTTGAGCTGCGGGTCAGAGGCATCTGTTGGCCCCAGCACAGGAGAGCTTTGCTGAAGCCTGTGGAATATGCTATTTAGTCTATAAAGTCATACAGTCAGGCCACTGAGTTTTAGCCCCCAGAACTTCAGCCTATGCTGCTACTTGAGAGTGAAGATGTGGATTCCATTAGACACCTGGACCTAATCCAAAGCCCATTGAAATAATTTCAGTTTTCTGTATTTTCAATGGAATAAGCCTGTTTTTAAAATGCAGTTATTTGAATTCATAAAAAGGAGTTACTCTGCAATACTTCCGTGATTACCCTTCTCCCTAAAGATTTTGAATAGTGAACATTTTTATGGCACTGTACAATTCATATCTCACTTCATGCTGTCCCCATGGATGGCTGCAGATGCTATTTCTGGTTTACCTTTTTATTTGAACTGGAAACGTTTCAGTGACTTTCCAAATGCTCTGAACTCTTCATTGGCAAAAGCCAATTACAGGCAACGATGATCAAATGCACATGTTAGGGCTGCGCCTGGCTGGTTTAATGGATGTGTTTGTCATTTTCCTTTCACCCTCAGCTTTATATCCAGGCCAGATGCCCCGAGAACCTGACCTTGTCCATTGCCAGAGCAGCCTACCCTTCCCATCCTGTGAGGCTGCAGGGCATGAACGGGGGAGCATCATACCAGCTGTACCAGCCTGTTGTCATGCTGGCGCAGGTTTATGTTATCCAGTGGGATGGCAGAGCACCTGAGGATGTCACCCTGTACCTGATCAACTTCAACAGGTACTGCCCTATGCTGTTTTCAAAAGGTCTGGAGCTTTGTAATTTTCCCAGGTTATTTGCAAGCGACCTTTCGAAGGTCTCAGCAATTTCTGAGAGTGTGGAGGCAAGGTGTTAAAGGTTGGTGCTTACTGATGCAAAGAGATGCTTCTGCTTTCACTTTATTCCAGCTCTTTGAATGTGCAGAGATGTTTCTTTTTCCAGAAAGTTTTGAAATGGAATCCAAGTAAGTCCTGGCCTCCTGTCCCTGAAATCCCTCCAGAAGAGCTCTGGCTCTGGTTCATTTGTTTGTACTAGTTGCTGCACACATAATTTATCTCCCATATATATAAAGTGCAGAAATATATCAGAATGTACTCAAAACTTTACATCTTCTGTAATCCAAACAGCACTGGAATCACTGTTTCTTTTTAACTAAAGTTTAAAAAAGGTAGGTCTCAGCACAGGAAAATTGTAGGCTCTGCTGTATTTATTTCCCATGTTTTCTTCAAGTGGTATATAAAGACAGGGTATATCCATTTTAGACACTACTTTTCTCCCTTGCTATCTGCTTCATTTTGCTTAATTTAATTTATGGGTTTTAGTGCTGTTCTTCTGTGAAATCACTTCTGCTTTGCACTGGCAGCACTGAGAGTTCTGCAGCCCAGTCAGCTCAGCAGGGCCAGGCACTGCCATGGTTTGCACAGGGGAGGTGCTGCAAGGGATGAGCACCACAAGAAAGCCTGGCCATCTCCTTGGGTTCTGCAGTTTGTGCGAGTTGTTGGTTATTGGTAAAAACACACTACAGCAAAAAGACAGAGGTTTGCAAATGAAACCCTACATGATTACACACAACAGAGCCTCAGGTTTCCAAAGCAGGTTTTAGACAGTGGGAATGAAAGAAGGCAGAGGCATTGAGGACGTGAAGCAGCACGTACTGCTGGTAAACCTGGAGAGTTCCCAAGTTGCTCCAGTTTTATCCACCAAACCCCACACACATCCGCTGCTTCTCCAGCAGAGTAACCCTGCTGTGGTTTTAGTGTGGGATAGTTTTGGCAAAATCTTGAGCTCTATTTCATTCCTCTGAACTCTGGAGCTGAAAAAAATTGGGGAAAAATACTGTCCTTAGTTCCCACTCTGAAGCCCCATGGGAATGTACCTGAGAAGGGCAATGTTTCCTCTTTGTACATGTGCATTCCAGTGGGTGACATACAGCTGGTCCCCTTGATTTAAAGGTGCAGTAGCTGTAGGGCCATGACCGAGTTGCTTGATGATCAGTGTTTGGACACTCCTGTCACAGGGGAATTATTAGAATTAAATCAGTGCTTTCTGTATTAATATATCTTTGTGCACTTTAAGGAAGGGGAAAACCTATTAGTCACTCATGGACAAGCTGAGCTTTGTAATTATTCTCTGTCTTAAAATGGTTAGCTATTTCCTTGCAATTACAGAGCTAAATCTTCTGCCGAGTAACTGATGGTTGCTCTGTCACTGTGCCAATTCATATTGCCAAAGCTTTGGCCCACAGTCTTCAGGCATGGATTTCAATTTGAAGGCAGCACTGAGTCTTTGGTAAATCTCAGCTTGATGTTTAGCTCCTAGTCAAGCAGCAACTTAACTACATTTTACTGTTGAAAACCACAATGTGGTTGTGGTTCCCTTTGTCTTGTTCGAAACCAGATATTTGAGCTGGGCAAAGGTTTATAGAGTTTTCTGATCCAGAAACAGTTGGCAAGATATCTGTTTTGGAGAATTATAAACAAGAAATATACTGTAACAAAGGAAAACCACAGTTTTACTTCATTTCATTTAGAGCATCTTGCTAAGAAATAAATGGAAACGAATTGTGTGGCTTCTCCGTCTACACCTCAAGTATGCTGGATGCTCACTAGTGTGAGACTTCAGGCTGATGCAATACTGGAATGCCCAGACTGCATGGAAAAACAGGGAGAAATGAGATTCCTGCAGAAGGGTAAAGGAATTGAGGTGAAAAAGAGGTTTTAGGAATTTGAAGGAAAATAAGTACCTGCCTAAGCAGTTCCATGTTTGACTTTTACTAAGCATTGTATTCTAATAATTTCTGGAGTAGAAGAAATCTCGTATTGTGGAGGACAGAGTAATGAGAGAGAGAAAATCAGGGAAATTATTTTACCTGTCCCAAGTGACTTTATGTTTTGTTTGTTCTTTTAGAATTCATAATACCGAATAATATCCCCAAAACGAACTCTTAATATAATAACATCTGTGCAAAATATGTGATGCAAACCAAATAATGTTTGATGACATTTAATAGGAATATTCTGGGATTTATAATTTCAGACATAACCTGAGTGAAACTATTAAACTATTTTCAATCTGGTCACTGTAAGATGATGGATGGCTATATCTGGGATGCTGCCTTTGCAGCTAGGCAGCCCTCATGCTTCTGGAGTGATTTCCTCTGTGCTGGCTAAAGAAAGGTCAGAGGGGAAATAAGGAATTTGACAAGGAGATGTGTACCAGGATTTGGATTTCTGTGGAGGTCAGGCACAGCACTAATGTTGACTTGCCTGATTAACACTTTCCCTGCCTCTGAAGCACTGTAGAAATACCCAATAGAAGCCATGCTAGTCTGGATGTCTGTTGGAAGACTGGAACGCCCAGATTCCTGGGGTGGGCAGGAGCTGGTCGGGATGAATTCACATGACTCAGCTGAAATTGGCAGCTGTGAGCTGCGAGTCTTGTCCAGTGAGTTCAGAAGCACCACTCGGGTGGATTTGCTCAGCAGAGGACACCCAGAGCTGTCACCCAGATCTTTTTCTTTCTATTGTGTATTTCATCTCCTTTCTTTCCATCTTGCTGCAGTCCTTGTGTCTCCTTTGCACTGACTCAATCCATGTTTAGAGTATTCTTTCAGTTTCTTTGCTTCTATCAAAGTATGTGGCTGAACCAAAGAGAATTTCTGTGTCTCCACACACTGCCACATGGTGCAAAGGGGCTGTTTGATGCCCTCCAGTGTCGCTCCCAGTGAGAGATGGACTGGTTTGAATTTGTCAAGGTAGCTGTGTCTCCTTGGCTGATGGGCAAACATAAAGCTGCAGTGGAGACCCACAGGCTCTGTTTTCAGGCTGCTGGGGAACATTGCTGCCTCAGCAGAAATGCCTGTTTAAGCTTCGGACAGGGTTGTCTGTCTAATGGCTGGGAGTTTCCCTGCGAGGATGAGAAGGTGGATGAGTATTGATGCTTCTGGAAAGAGGCAGTGCAGGGCAAGTAACTTTTGAATGTTTTGGCAAGTGAACAGAAGGAGAGTGCAGACTGGAATTTTAATGACTAGGAATGAAGTGTGCTCCAGAACCAGTCCAGATCTGCTGAGTGTGTCTTTCAGGGCAGAAAGTGTGTGTAAAACCTTCATGAACCCTCAGATCCCTTCTTCATGGGCTTTGTCTCTTTGTTTGAGTGGTTTCCACCCTCCCCACCCCTTCAGAGCTGTTTGTATTTTTCCATTTGCTGTTTTCAGTTTTTGGATTTTTTTTCCCTGCTTCACAGAAGTATGAGAATTTTCTGTAAGACTGAATTAAGGGCTTTCCTCAAAGTTATTACCCCAAAGAACAAAGGTCCACAGAGAACATTAAGCTTGTTACAAGATGGGGGAGAGGCTGGTAAGCCAGGAGGAGGGGATGGAAAACATTATTTGGTTGCAAGTAAGTGCCTTCTTTCAGGGGCTGGAGAATAGTACAAAGATTGGCACTTCATACAGTAATCAAAGTCAGAAATTAAGTCCTTCAATTTAATGACTCGGGCTTTGTGCCTGTGCAAATTTTCTAATCACAGAAGAAGCAAAGGCAAATACTATTATCAAAGACACAGGGCTGTTCCATAAGTCAACCAGGCTTCTTTGTGCTATCAGCACATCTAAAGATAAGAATTAAATCTCCTCAAAGCACATATCTGAAGTATAGTGTAATAAGTCGTGTTGTTGGAGCAGCCTGAAAGCAGTGGCAGTTAGATTAAGCATTCCTTGCTTTTAATGAGGACAGGGAAATACCTCTATACTTGGTCTGCTAAGGCTCAGAGGGAAGGGTTTTCCCTTGATAGGGCTCTCTCCCATGGTTTGACAGGTAGAATTCAGGGAAATGAGAACAGTTAATAGTATAAAGAGGGTGGATTTTGTAGGTGAATTGCTAAAGTCATGTAAGAAGGGTCTTTCCTTTGTACTGCTCCTCTCCTGCCAGATGCTGGCTCCAAGGACAGTGCTGAGCAGGATTTCTCAGGCTCTCTCCGTTGGCACTCTCTGCCTTTGCTTGGAGGGGCACAGTGAGGTTCATCATATTGATGTTCTTTGGTGCCTTGATGCAGGAGTTCAATCCTTATGACAGTCTTAATTTTTTTTTATTTAAGAAAGACAGCAAAAGACCAAATTTCTTGTCAACAGCAAGCAAAAGGGCACATATCCATGTGTATGCCCAGGCACGTGTTCAGCCTTTCCCTTGCTGTGGTGTTTGTGCAGGGATGGGCACAGGTTCACTGCTCAACTCCTGTATTTGCTAGGCTGAAGACCTGTGCTTGGGCTTGTCATCTTATTCACCAGTGAATAATCTTAATTGTCTGAAAATTCAAGAGCCCACAATGAGCTTGTGTCTAAATTTTTCATTAAATTGCTGGGCCCTTTGGACCTTGGGTGGTACAAAGCCTCTAGGATGCTGCAACCCATCCAAAGGTGGAAATTTCAGTGCAAGGAAACTTATGCAGCCCTTGTCTGCACTGAGACTCTGGGGGACTCATTATGTTTGTATTTGCCAAGGTTGTGTAGGTAGGTTTTTTTCCTATGGTTTATTATTCAATGCCAGTCTGATTCAGCTACTTGTCATTTTTGAGATTAAATTCCTTAGTGGTGATAAGGTCTGGAGGAAAACAAAGATAACAAGACAAGGCTAGAATGTGCTTGTTGCAGTCTTGCCCAGTTTAGGGATATTTCCTAAATTGTTTCTTTTTCAGATTAGCTTGAAATGAGCTTTTCCTCTTGCTTCTCAGATTGATAAATGCACAGGAAGGCATAATTAGTACTTCAAAGTGGAGCTACCAGTTTAAGGCTGTTAATGCTTTCTTGTTCTTGTATGTGCATGAGTTCTGACCTGGATCCCCCCAGTCTGGATGGAATACAAGTAACACCAGCACTATTTCCAATAATAATAATAAGTGCTACTTGGATTTCATAGCCTGCCCCTCCTGATAACATCTATAATTCAGAGTTAATCATCCACACCACACAGAAGTCAGCAGACATGTTTGAATTCTCTTCTGCCTATTTAAATCTCCTAAATTACCCACAGATCAACCCATGGATGAAAGCNTTTTTTTTTTTCTTTTTTAAATTGGAAAGAAGCTAAAACATTGGCCAGAACAGCAGGTTGCAGATTGCACCATTTAGTACCGCTGGGCAGAGGCGAGTGCCGACATCGCTGTGTTTGGGTGATCCTAAAGCCCTTCAAGTCTTTGCCTCCCCACCTGCTCCTTTGCTGCTCCATCCTCTGCAGTTGGGATTAACAAGGTGACTTCGAGGAGACACGTCCTTCCTGAGCTGATCGTTTTACAGCATGATTTAGAGCAATCTGAGCATCAGACAGTCTCCAGATGGCTGTGGCAAACCAGGCTGCTTGTCCCTTTGAAGGCTGGCATATGAAACCTGAGGGGTTTTCCTCATTTTACACCTTTCTCCTGGCCCATGGAATGGGGCTTGGGGGTCCCAAAGGAGCATTGCCTGACCTGATGTGCGTCCAAAGCACAGCAGCGAAAATACAAAGTAGAAAACAGTCAGTGGCTGAGTACTTGGGAAGACATTAAAAAGGTAGAAACTGAATCGGGATATGATTCTTCCATGAAAAATGTAGGGTGGGGAAATAAGATAAAAAGATGATGTACTGTATTTAAATGCAGGAAGTTTTTATTTTTGCTTGAATACATTTGTCTGCAAGCCAAATGCTGGCTGAGTCAGACCCTGGTTTCATGAGGATCAGCAGAACTTACTTCAGGGCAAGATCCCTCCTGTGATTTGTTGAGCTTCACAAAAGCAAAAATCATTCTTTTTGCCTAAGGAGACATGTGGATAAAACCAAAAATTTTAATTTATATTAATATATGATTTTTTTAATGGCATTTCCTAAATAGTAACATTTAGGAAAGGCATTTAAATCCCAATACACACGATTCTAGTTAGCTAAACACATACCTGACTTGTTGCTATCCCTGCAACAAACAGTCCTTCAGAAGAGTCTGTCTTTAATAACAAGGCCCTGAAATAATTGGCTGGATGTTCACCCAATCGCCATGTTTGTCATTGCAGGTGGGGGGGTTAGGTGTGTTTAATGGCCTTGAGTTGTAGAGAAGTTGAGGTTGGGAGAAATTTTTTTGAGAGAAAGACCAGCTGTATCCTGACTGAGAGCAAGGAGTGTTGACCCCTGTGATTTATTCTTGGGATGGGTTGGAGGCTGAATGGTGGCTATGCTTTTTTTGGTCCTTTGAAGTTTAAAATGCAGCCTGTGAGAGACAAACTTACCAAAGGAGGAGGTGGGGATTTCTGCTTTGTTCCCAAGTTTTAAATTCCTGGTTCTCTCACTCCCTTTGAAAGTTCAGCTCATGGTAGATGTTGACCAAAATATCAGAGGGGTTGTTTTTAAATAGGAGTAATAACAGTTGGGGGAGACTGACTCACTGGACAGAACTCTCTTGTTTTTTCAAGCCCAAGGAAAAAATATGTAACTTTTAGTTGTACTCTATGGCATTCCCTCATTAGCTTACCCCAGATTTTCATCAGTGAGATCAGGATTTGGACTGTGCACTTCCATGGTCATCAGCTATGTGACACACCAAGTCAATAAACACAGTGGGACTGTTTTCTAGAATAATATTCATTGGTTTAGAGGTTCCCTTTGCTAAAATGCAGCTAGAATTGACATCCAGTATAACCAGAAACCCCAGCAGTAGATGATACCTGGACTGACGCTCCATCCAATGTAGCCAATACTGTGAATTGCTCACAATATTGAACAAGTGTTATTTATTCTCTCTCAGGCAGTAAGAGTCCCAGACATGCACTTTTTCTATGTTTACTCCAGCCAAATCTCATCTCCAAGTTACATGACTCACTTTACATCCCACCACTCTCAAAAGTTTCCCTTCCTTTGTCTATCTGATCACATTTCCCTGAGTTCCATTGCATTTGAGAGTTTGAGGTTGAACCAGGGGGATGTTCTGAGGTTGTAAACGAGGTATGTATGTGTGTACGTGCAGATCTCTATCTACCACATGTCCAAGAACAGGAAACCTCTTGTCTGCTTTTTTGCCTTTCTCTTGTCCTTTTTATGCTTTTGCTTATCCCAGGAAGCCTGCTCATTGCCAAAACATAAGAATACTTTTTTAACACTTTGTCTGATGTTTTTGCCTCACCTGAAAGAGTCAAAACTGCAAATACCAATATCCCGGTGGGGGAAAAAAAAAAAAAAAAGGTTTTCTTGGGTTTGTTTCATCCAGCCATTTCCAAAAGAAAATAAGCAGGCTAAATACATTGGTAAAAATGCATGAAGTGCACTGTGGAAATTGTTGAATGACAGTGACAGAGAGGCAGAAGTGTTATGTTTTATACGTGCTGGTGTCAGCAGATTCTCAAAAATTTTCCAAGTAATGTTTGAAACTGTTAGAACCCACTAAACACTGACTTTTGCTTGTGTATATTTAGTTTTTCTCCTCCAAATGCCAAATACTTTTCATAGAAGCACATAGAAAAATGTTGGCCTGATTAGGAAAAAGAATGAAAAAAAGAAAGAAGAATGTTCCTTATTTATAAAATGAAATTAACTTTTTCATTAGAAAAGCTTGTGGACACAATTACTTAGCTTTGGGATGCAAATATCTTGAATAGCTCAAGTTAGTTTTCTACACATGTTAGTGCGACTTTCTTTTAAACTGGAAAGTGAGACTTTTTACCTGAGAATATTTTCATTTGTTTCTCTTGCAAGAAAAATCCTGTGTATTGCTAGATTGGCATTTTGTTTGTCAAGTCTGACTTCTACCCCTTGTGTTTTAAGTGAGCTTTCCCCCCTTTGTTTGTGGTGGTCTTTAAGCACAAGAGTGGCTCAAGCTGCATGTGTTCCCTGGGGCTTCAGGCAGGGCTCTGAAATAACTTTGAATTCATAATTTGGGATCTACCATGAATTCAGTGTTTTGATTCCTTGCCAGTGCTGTGTTTGCCCCAGGCCTCGGGGGAACCTGCGACATTCCCACCTGACGTGCTGGTACTGAGAGCAGCAAAACTAGGACTTACCTACAACATACTTAGGCTGGTTCAAATTTTTCTTATTCTGTCTCCAAATATTCACCCCAGACTAGCAGCTGGCAAATAAGACAGAATTGAGAGGTTTAAGCAGAGAAATAAAGCAGAACTCCTAATTACTGACCACCTTGAGAAAGAGGAAGTCTTCCTGCACTTGAGACCAGCCAGGAGGTCCTCGGTGGCCAGTGCAGTGGCTGAGGAAGATACACACACATCTGTCTTACTTTGGACTCAACATCCAGGATGTCCCATGCCTGATTACTGCTTGTTGCCTGAGGCTGCATTTCTCCCTCAGTTTTGGCAATTGCTGGAGCACAGGTATCAAACCCCCACCCCCTGCCCAGCTGAAAGGCAGTCACAGGGACCACTGACATCTCTTGCTTTGCTTTTCCTGGAGGTGCTGGAGCCCAGCTCAGCCACACAGCCAGTTATTTTGGAGGGTTTACAGGGAGTTTTGTGCAAGATGAAGAAACAGAACTCAAGCGCAGAACTAAATAGGAAGCTGTCAAAATACTGCTAAATTAAAGAGAAAATAACCATCTTGTTCTTTCCTGTATTTACATAGAGGATAACTATTAATGCATTCCCTTCTTGCATGTCCTCCCAAGCCCTTTGTTGTGGGAATATACTTATTTCTTTCTCTTCCTCCACAAATTCCAAAGTAGGTGCTTTTCATTTGATCTTTTCAATCCTAGTGTAATTTATTTCAGTACTTCACTCAGCCTGCTCACGTGCACACTGAACTGTGGTACTCCTATTCCCAAATGCCCCAGCAACTCAAGATGATCACAGCTGTGTGTTTTTCATGCTTTCTTTTTTTTTTTCCTTTCACCCTCTAGTTTCCTTTTCTACTGCCTTTCTCATTGTCCAGGGAGGTGGCAGTGAGTGTAGCACAGCATCAAAGCTGGTTCCCATCATCTGGGGGAGTGACAAGCTCTTTTTGTGATGGTGACTTCAGGGGATGCAATGTGGTAACGCAATGCAAATGACCCTTATGAAACAGCCAAATGTCTTGGGACTCCGTCCTAAAAATATTCCACAAGTATGGCTCTGGTACATTTCTTTCATTTCCTCTAGTCAGAGACCAGATCATCTGAAAATATATCCGTTTTTGAGCTGTCCTGTGTTATGACACAGCTGGAGTTGGTTAAAATCTAGAGGGCAGTATCTGGCTTAAGCTGATGGGTCTTTGTGTGGCTTTGATTTATTATTCTGGAACAGCCTGTCCCCTCTTCCATCCTGTAGATAGCTTTGTTTTGTTTTAATGAAAAAAACAGAACAAGGCTGAAATAGCTTTGCTTTACTACTCTCCATGTGTAAAGCAAAGTGGAGCTCTAGGCATGCAGATTCCCAGATTTCACCAAACTGGTTTCCCCCCATTTATTGCTCTGCAGGCAGGGATGGGTGGCAGGTCACTTCAGGGAAGCTTTTGAAGAAACCGTGTCTTTCTGAGCTTTGTATGATTCAGAGAGACAGAAAATGAAGGTGATGTTTGTCTTTTTCTAAACCAAATTTATATTTTCACATTTTAACCGGGAATCCAGATAGTTAAAAGAATACATTTAAATCCTGGATAGTCTTGGTGACATAAAGAAAGCAAACCGTGGTACTGGTTCAGGTGTCTTGGTGTTACAGTCTGAGCCACTTCAGAGGGGAGGAAGGAGGCAAAAAAAAGGTTAATTATTCTTGGTATTCAGGGTGTTTTTTTAGTGTAAACACCTTGTGGCTTTCTGCTTTGCACAGCACAAGTGCATCCCGCAGACAGGAAAGGGTGTTGGGAACTTTGGTGAAGATCCTTCCTGTCAGTATCTGAATTGCACTGGAGCTGCATCTTTGGCTCTAAGTCTTGTACCAAAGGTTTCTAATTCAGAGCTGTTTTTTCTCTGCAAGAGGGTGGCAGTAGGAATCAGAGGATGAAGGAAGGCCATGGGGACAATTTATTTTTTTTTTGTAAATGTGTATGCCAAAACTGGGGTAAACAAGAGTTAAAAGATTATTTAACTTTACCCTTAGTTTTTCTAAACTGACATTGAAGAAAGAGCCACAGAGAGGGAGATTTTAATGGAAACCATAATAATAAACTTTCCTGTAAAGTGGAGGAAGCAGGTCTCTTTAGACCGTGGCTCTGGTTCAAGTTGGAGATTACTTTCTAATTCCTGAATCTGTGCCCCCGGTGAAATGTCTGCTGGATGCTGGTTCCCTCTCCCGCAGCAGCTCCGGATGGACTGAAACAAGCCCCGGCTGCCTCAGGAGACGTGAGTGGGTATGTGACTGGCTGTACCTCAGCCTTATGGGGCAAGGAAGAGAAAATATCTGGTTTTAAGCCATCCTGGCACCTGACTCAAAGTTCTCTGAGGTCAGCTGGGGTCCCTGGATCAGACCTTGGTAATAAGCAGCTGTTGTTTCCAGACAAAGCAAAAAAAAAGTCTGATTTTCTTTGGCTTTGAGGATTTGTTGTGTTTTTTAAAGGAAAAAGAGAACCTCAAAGGACATTTCTTTGTTTTCCCCTGAAGACTGTACTCTTGGCTGCAGACCATCTCTCTTGTATTCAAGCCCTTAAGTGCATTTTTTCCCTTTCCCCCCCTCTGCCCTTTTTGCCCCCAGAGGAGACTGGCTGCGTGTCGCCCCCTGCTATCCCAGGGAAGCCGTTTTCCAGGTGGTGGCAGATTACCTACCAGTGATGGACAGAGACAGTGCACAGTGTCCAGCACTACCTTGCTGCTCCTTCCCGGACCACTGCTCTCAACAGAACTCGTGAGTGGCTCTTCTACTTTGACAGAGCATCAGGGGAGCCCTGCTGTGTCCCTGGATGGGCAGCAAACCCTTGGGGGTCTTTCTCTTACCAGCCCCAGCACCTCCTTTCTCTTTCTCATAGTTAAAACTCAGATCTGTCCACTTTGCATGCTGTCATCACTGATTTCAGACCAAAAAGGATTTCCAGGCTGGAGTACCTGGGGTAGGTCTGTGTCTGCAGCTGAGCAGGGACTTGCATTCCTGCTCAGAGAATGGCTGATTTCTTGGCTGGACTGAACTCCCTGGGCATCTCTGCTGCTTAGATTGCTGCAGGTGTGGGCACAGTGTAAATATTTGTTTAAACCCATTATACCCCAAAGGGCCACAAAAAAGAGCCCTCTTGTGACTGCCGTGGCTCCAACACTGCGACAGTTTGGGAAGTTTCAACTTCTGCATATTCCCATGAAGAGAAATTTCTAAAATAATCACATTTGAAAAATCAGATTTTGTGATTTTGTCCATAAAAAAGGGGAGCACCACAGCACATCTCTTGTTTGGAAAGCATGAAGACTCCTAAAAATCTTGCACTGTCTTTGTAAGACTTTAGGACACCTTTGGTTAAAAAAACATATTACGAAACTGTGTTTCTCAGTCAGCTAAAATAGTTAGGGAGGAAAAAAGTGTTTTGTGGTTTAACCATGAGTCCCATGATGCTTTACCTGACTAAGTAGCTACTTCAGGAATCAGTCCACAAATGCCAGATTTGAAAATAAGATGGGATATATTTATTCCTTCAACCATAACACATGAGCAATCGAATCCGGGAATGCCTTCCTTGCTAACCAGGCTCCTTGCTGTGATGGCCAGGTTTCTCTCATCACAGGAATTATGAAACAGCAATTTGCTAATTAACCCCCCCCAAAGGAAAAAAAAAAAAAAAAAAGAAAAAAAAAAAGGTTGCCCAAATTTTGTAAACAGGTTGTTTACTACTGAATAGCAGGGAAAATGGTCACATGTGTGGGTCTGTATGGGAAAAGCCATGAGCTGCCAGCAGCCATCTGGACCTGGCACACTCAGATTGGTGGGTCTAACCTAACTAAATTCTGGCAGTATCAGCCTTTTGCTTCTCTGTTTAGTTCAGCAGTGATTTTTTTTTTTTAGCCTGTCAGAGTACAGAAGTTACAGGATTGGCATTTTTCTTTTCCTGTTGTTGTTTTTTAGACTTTATTTCATAATGAGTGGGATGTTTCCCCTTCTTTTTTTAACCCCACATCCTTGGAAAAAAACCAAGCTTATTCATTCTTTCTTCCAGACAAAAAGAAACAAATATTTAGTTTTAAAAGAAACAGAATGAAAAGTCCGTGCAAAGCTCACGTATCTTTTTGATCCTGGAGCTGAACTGATCTCTTTATATAATTTTTTCAGCCTGAATTGTAGAATGGACAGGATTGAAAACATACTTGGAACAGCTAGAAATAAGAATGAACTTAGGCCAGAATGCCTGGCTGCCTTGGAGCTTCTGTCATGCATACCTAGGGCTGAGCTCTGCCATGAAGTGAGCTAAAGGGCTCACGCTCATAATTCCAAGCAAATCTGTCCCCCTCTGCACAAGAGCCTAAGCACAGCTGCTGCCCCTTCTCTGGTGGGATGTCACCACACCCAGGGGCAGTAGGAGTGCTTGGGGCTGGAGTGTCCCATGTGCTGCTTCCACAGTGAAGGCTTGGGCTTATGGTGCAGGTCTTTTCATACCAGGGTGAGAGGGGAGCTTGACTTGTATCATTTCAGGACCCATTTGGCAATGGATGTGCAGATCCTGTCTCTGCTCAGCTTGTCCTCTAAGCCCATGTGGGGGGGTCTGATGCCTCTGTTTGCTCCCATTTGTAGGTACCTGTTTGTTCACCTGCAAGCCCACAAAGCTCAGGAAGGGCACAGTTACTGCTCTCAGCAAGGCCGTGAATGGATCAAAATCACAGCACAGATGCACCCAGGGGACTTCTGGAGCTGTGACCCCAACTCCTTCCCTGAGAGGCCAGTGGCTGCCCAGCACCCCATATCCCAGCCCCATCCAGGCCGTGCAGGGCATATGAGGCCCCACAGGTACCACCACGATGCATGGAACAGCCTCTGAGGTTGTGCAATGTGTGTGCACCCAAACGTGGCCAATGCATTTTGACAGCGTATAAGGAATTCCCACACGTGAATCTGCCTGGCACCACATAACCTGCGTAAAGGGGAGGGGTTTGCTCTGAGTTTCTGCAGCTTTCTGCACTGTGCTTCAAAGATTGCCTCAAAGAAATTGCCCAACTAGAAGCATGTGCATGCACATTCGTGGCACTTTCCCACTTTTTCCTTTCTTTTAAACCACAACAAAAGGAGCTTTGGGAGGGCTTATTTTGGATTAGCTTTGAATTCAGAAGTACAACATTGCTGTTGTATTTCAAACTGGGCAGTAATTCTGATTAACGGGAATAACTGGAAAATTAGAGCCAGCTTTTCTCCTCATTTGCTGTAAATTCATCCCACTCTAAATCCTGTAGAACTGCTTCAGATTCCTACACACTTGCAGTTGAGTGTATAGTCAAACAAAATATATGAAATCCATACTCAGCTTTTAAATTTACTTAGTGGCAGAGTGACCATCAGAGGTCTCTTCCAACCAGCATTCCCACAATCTTTTGATAAATGCTGTTTTAAGAATGAGCACTTAATTGTGACTCAGGATTACAATTTGAAATAAAGGACTCTCAGTTTTGCAGTCAGGTATATACGACCATGGATACCTGGTGTCATTTTGCTGATGAAAATCAGTTAACAAGCCAATTTTTAAGACTCTGTCTCTGGTGTAATTGCAGGTTGCTATCACCAGCACACCCTCAGTTGAGTATGTAAGGATCCAAATCCAATCTCTCAGCAGGGAGGACATACAAAACCGGTTGACATCTGCATTCATTAAGGTATGTTGTGTTTTACTGCATTTGAAGCAGTGCTTAAACAGAGGAAACTTTATCTCCAAGGAAAGTTACAGCAGAATCTTGCTGAGCCTTGGCAGAAGGAAATGGGATGTTCCCCTGGAAGAGGCAAGTGCATTGTTCTCCCTTACAATTAACTCCATTAAAGTCACTGGGAGTTCATATTCTATTCAGATGAGGATTTGAGCTTTTATGGGAAAAAAAAAAGGGCTTTTTATCACCTCAGAAGAAGAATTAACACCACTGCTCTAATGTAGAGGAAGGGGAGGAAAAAGCAGAAGTCATTGTTTACAAAGGTTGTGGGGGGAAAAAACAAATTTGTTTTTCTGATTTTGTCTGCTGGCATTGTGCTACAAGTTAAAAATAACTTTACTTCACTACTGAAGCAGTTTGGATCTGTCAGGTTGTTCCTGCATGTGCCTTATATGTCTGTCTGGAAAGTGAAGGGTGACTGAAATCAAATTCTTGCAAGAGCACTGTCCGGGCTCACATGCCTGTGTGCTACTGCATTATAATTAATGCTAACAAATGCCGAGCAAAGCTGGTACTGCATCCTTAAGGAGTCTGAGCAGCCAAGGTTTCTTGCTAGTACACTGGCTGCATCATCAAAAATTTATTCAAAGCCATTAGCAAACAGGTGTTCCTGGAGGCAGCACCCTCACCTGTGGTGAAGCACAGACACCTGTGGGCGTGCAGCACTCACGGGACAAGTGTATCCTCAAAGCTTCTTTGCCTTTTCCAAGGCTTGAATGCAAAGTGTTGTTCTTCTAAGGAAGTTTTATTTCCAACACATGTACTTCTAGCTGCAGTAAAGGCTGGGCTAGGCTAATGATAAAGATTACTCTCTAATGGAAGATTCTTACCCTAAATCTTAAAAGGTTCAGAAAATTTGGAAATAAGGAAGCACATGCCTTGTTCTGGCTTTGCTGAATGAAATGCAAAAGTCAGAAATGTTTTAGATTTCTGATCCAGGTTTCCCTAAGGGCTGAGCAAGCCAAGTGTGGTGCACCCTGCCCCAGACCCCTGTGGTTGTGGGCACCGTGTGCTGGCTCCTCTGGGGGTCTGTAGCATGTGGATGGGTCAGGACACACATCAGAACTGTTTTTTTTAGCACAGGCTCACATTTGGGTCTGTTTGCAGTGGTGGCTGCTCTCTGATACATGTACATACAGACTTTGACACACTTCTCATGCTTGGGAGTGTGAGACAGCCAGGACAGGCAAAAGATTTAGCCTGTCTTTGCTATTCTTAATTCCCCTCTGGCCATGCATGGCCTGGAGATTCATGTTTCCCTTACCCTTGGCCCCCTATTGCATTCAGCATCCTCTGACACCTTGCAGAAGCCACATTTTAACACTTGGCTCACTCATTCAGTCTGGCCCTATATTCCCTGAGGACACTGAGGCCTCAGACTCATGGGATGCATCTGAGCTCCCTGATGCCAGTGGGCTTTGAAAGTCTATGTGGACTGCAGTCTTGCATGCCCTGGGTTCAACATTCTGACATCCTGACCTTGGACAGCCTGACCTTGGTACGCTGTTGCTTTCCTTGGTGGAGGTTCTGTTGTCTCAGGATGGGCTGTCCCCTAGAATACTGAAGGGATGCATCAATGCCAGGCACCTCAGACAGCTTCTGGCTTTCTAAAAGTAAATACTATGGCACATCTTGAGAAGTGTAGCTTGGCTAAAGAGGTCTTGCTGTAGGAAAGGAGAAGAGTAGGAGTAATTTCTGCTACAACTTCTATGAGGCCTTGATACAGCCCTACTGAGAAGGAATAGTTTGGTTTTGATATTAAAATTTTCAGAGAAAACACAAAAGTGCATGTGTCACTTCTATTCCCCCATTTGCTGTCTCAGCACCTCTCCCTTGATCTGTGGTCAAATCCGCTTTGCCAAGTGACACTAATTTCCCCCACATGAGAGGAAACTGTATTATGACTGAACTAAGCATTTTAGTCTCAGATTCTTGGCTTCCCAAATGTATCTTCCTAATCCTCACAAGATACTGATGACCTCATTTTGTGTGTTTTTGTACCCCTTTAAGAACTATGGGTTTTGCTTCCTCCTGCCACTGACCAAATAACAATGATGTCACTTCATCTGTACTAATGATATATTTAAAATTATAGGTATTATAAAAATGTAAATATTTTCCTTGCTTTTAAGGAGAAGGATCATAGTCTGAGGCTCCCCAGCCTGCCTTCAGAAAACCTACCTCTGTTAAATGGCACGGTGTTCCTGTTCAATAGCAGTGGGATATTCTTCCTGGTGCTAGATGCATGTTCAGGAGCAGTTGTGAGTAGGTGGCATTTTGACACAGCTACCAGTGAAAATGCTGTCCGTGCAATAAATGATTATGTTCAAACATCCATAACAGAGAGGTAAGCAAACTGCTGAGAGCTCAGTTCATGTAGCAACCTGTGGCTGATATAGAAAGGAAAACAATCTACTTTCATAACCAAACGTGTGCTCTGAAGAAATCTGGCACAGATGAAACATGTAAAAATCCCAAATATCAACCAGATAAAAAGAGAAGCAGCATCTTTCTCCCAGATTAGAGCACTTAGGAACAGGTTTTCTGAAAAACTGGCAATTTTTTCTAAATAAACCCCTCATTTTCCAGCATAGAGTAGATAAGGTCCTTGCAATGACACCTGCAATCCTGCACACCCATCCCAGTGTCCAGCCACTTCCTGGCAGCCAATGATTCAGTTTTCCATTTCGGAAACAAGTCAATTTCTGTTTACTCTTACCGATTGTTTTTGCCTCTTGCGGCAGATGAAAATCATAGGTCTGCCAGATTTTCCAGTGGGACTTTTCTTGGGTGAGCCAATGACTAGACCTGCCTCCTGCTGGCTCTCCTACCTCGCGTGTGTCCTGCCCATGGTCTGGATCACCTCTGTTTGTGTCTGTCCCACATTCCTTGTGGGTGTCGCCACATAAACTTGGAACAACAGAATTGGTAGATAAATTCTTGGCTGCTGGTAGAAGCAGGTCAAATAACCAGAAAACAGACTATTAGTCTGAGATATTTCTGAGCAGTTCACGACCAAAGACTTAAGCACTCCTGAGTTATTTCATGTATTTATGCCCATGAGTATGTACCTGTATCAGATGTGCATGAAATGACATATAACCATGCAATGTCTGTACAACACATTTGTTTTTCTGGGAGGATGAGTATTTCACAAGTCTGGGCACTCAGCTAAATGCAACCGGTTGTGCCTGTAATTCACTGCAGGTGCAACTCACTGGGTGCTGAAAGCACATCTCTGAGGACCAAAGCCTGAAGCTTGGTTGAAAATCAGAGCCAGGATGTAGATGGTTTCAGAATCTCAGGACTGCACAGCAGCTGAATGTCCCTCTCCCATAAGGGATGGACACATTCACAGCCATTTGTGCTTGTTTTGATTTCATGTGAAGAACAGGATTAATTTAGGAACATTTAAATGGAGGCTTAAACTTGTAAAAGCTTACATGTGACTGAAATCAAAGGGATTTAAATATATTCTTAAAGTCAGGCAACTCTTATGTAGTTTTCTGAAGTGGAGCTTAAAGGTCCTGAAGATTCTTAGCAAAGCAATATTTTGCAATCGTGTGGTAATTACTGTCCTTCCTTTCAGATCACTTGTTCTTGTGTGCTCAAGAAATATCACAAATGTGATGGACAACTCTGAAATGTCTGTTTTTACCAGGTTAGGTTCAGCAAAGCCTATTGTCTTCCACAAGGGAGGTAAATGTACCATCATGCTTCTTTTGTGTTTTATTGCTTTTCATGTTTCTTTTGCTTTTTATTGTGTTGGGAAACACACCAGAACTACTGGTGTGTTTCCCAACCAAAAATGTACACACACTCATACAGTGTTTATCAATATATTTCCTACCACAATATGCCAGTGTAAATTAGTAACAAACTCCTGGCTTAGGGATGGTGAGAAGTAGGATAGATATTTCAGGGGTTTCACACTAGTTCACCACCGAGAAGTTGCATGCTGCAAATTTTTCATCCTAAAGGGAGCTTGTTTTTCTAGCAAAAAAA
>VXBX01004843.1:63509-146888 GCA_013400415.1 Scytalopus superciliaris | reverse complement strand
AAAAAAAAAGAATAATTTGATGAAGATTCCACTTTAAAATTCCACTGCTTGCTGAGGAAAAACAATCACAACCCGAGAAGTTGATGAAAAAGAAAATAGCTTGCAGTGAAATAGGAGATATTTATTTTTTTGGATAAAAGGAAGGGAAAATCAACAGTTTGGGAAAGTTCTTATTATGATTTTACCTTGAATTGCTGCAAGAAATCCATTGGTATCATTGGTCCAGGAAATCCATGCTGGGTTTCCCCCCTGGAAAACTGGGGGCTATTGAGTCCAGGTTTGGATGAATAATGTGAGTGATAAGAAAATCAAGAAAATAGCCAGACAACTTGATTCAGTTTCAGGACTTCACACAGAGATCAGATGGAAAATTGGCTCTATGTCCAGCTTCTTTTTTTTTTTTTTCTCGGGAGTTTGGGGATTTTTTTCCCTACTGAAATTTATATCAGTTTCTGGTTGAAGTTTCAAAGCTCATTGCTATGATCATTCCATGGGAGGACAGTACAGTCTTTACAAGAAAGGCAGTGATTTCACTTTGGTGCCTGTTTGATTCCCAAGAAGCTGTTTCTTGTTTCATCCTTTGAAAAGCAAAAGTTTAAGGGTTTTTTTTTTTTTCATTTCTGTCCTGAAGCTTCATTGTTTCATTCTTTCATAAAAGCCCTGAATACTTTTGAAAGCAATTTTTTGATTAAAAGGAAATCTTTTTGTTTTGTTTTGCCAAACTTTGTCCCTTGAACCACCTGTGCCACTCACTTGGATGTTTTGGGAGCTTGGTTCAACCTCCAGCCCTGACTGCTCCTGGGGCACAAAAAGCAGCAGGCAGGGCCAGCACCCTCCTGGGGACAGGCTGGCTGGTGGCCACGTCCTTGCCCTGCCACCTCAGTGGGATGCTGGTGACTGGCAGTGGGACTAAGCTGCTGCTGGCTGTTCACAAGCCACCCCTGTTTAGCTTTGCCTAAGGGCAAGGGTGTTCACCCGTGTGTCTGCCCTGATTTCCAGTCTGGGTAATTACGTTCTGCTCCATGAGCTTCCTCCCGCTGGTTCAGGTATGTGCACTATTTGACTTCACAGCTCCAGGACTGCTCCTCGCTCTGGGGTCTCTGTTTCAGGGCAGGCTGGAGCGTTTCTCCCAAGTGCATGTTGCTTCTGCCAGGGATAATGCAAACTGCCCCCCCTCCCCAGTCCTCCTGACCCCGGCAGGATCAGGATTTGGGGTCTTGTTTCCTGGTTTTGCAAAACCTTATTTAAATTAGAAGTGTTTACGGGAATAATCTTGATCCAACCAGCTGCAAATAGCCTTGGGAGTCTTTGCAGTGAAAAGCGTAATATAAACACAAGACATTATTATTAAAATGGAAGAATACATAATGCCTTTGTACTTTGGGACAGCAGAGGACCAGAGCAGAGTCGACAAGGGGGATAGTTTAGGCATAACAGGAAGAAATTATGTAAACTAATAAAAGAAGGATTCAAAGTGTCTAACCATTTTCAGGTAGTCAAATATGAAAAAAATGTACCAATTACACTTAAAAATAAAGAGTAAAAGATATTCCTGGTAACTGGCAGCTGGGTACCAAGCTTAGCCTGTTGAAATATCTCAGATCTGTAGTGCAGTGAGGTTACAGCTTCAGCGAGGCTCATTCCCTCTTTCATCACCCTTTCTCTCTCCTAAATGTTCTGTTATTTTAATCCAAGGAAAAAAAGAAGGGATAAAACTTTTCCATGATGTGTGGAGGGAGTCCATGCTGTGCTGCTGCTAAGTGAATTGACACACCCAGAGGGTCACTCTTTGTGTCTGTTTTTCAGGGAGTTTTGCCATGCTTGGCTATAAAGGACAAGCCAAACCCTCCTGGATTAAAGTCCTTAATCATGCTGGTTATCAGAAGGCTGCTTCTCTACAGCATTATGTTCCTTTGAAGCTGAAAGAATATCAATGTCCAGCTAATGCTGATAAGTCCCTAAGATTTGCTTTTTCTCAGACTTGCTCAGAGCACGTCCCTGCAAAGGCTGTGGCACCCCGGGGTTAGCACTGCTGGGGAGCACCAGCCAGGCAGAGCCCACCACCCTCACCAAAACCTCCTCCCACTCTTACAAGATTGTACCAAACTGATGGTGTTCACTTGTGTATTTTATAACTAATAAATATATTTTCAATTTACCCTCTCTGGTAGAGCTTTATTTTAAAACCAGTGCCTCACAGGAGCAGCCTGTAGGGGCAGAAGTGTTTTGATATATCTGTGATTTAGTATCAAAAGGTGAGTTTTAAAGGCAAGAACCTGCTTTCCAGTGACACTGGGACTGGAAATGGAATTTGGCATGGAAATTTTAGCAATGTCCACACAAACAGATGAACTTCAGCAGAGGTAAGGAATTTCTCCCTTCAGTCCTGTTTTCCCTTTAATGTCTGCTTTTAAAAAACCCAAAGTGTCCATCTGTTGTGGCATCTTATGTGAACTCAACAACATCTGCTTGGTCAGTGTGCACTGATCTTACAACAGTGTCTTCTAATTGAATTGAACACATAGGGTGCAACACAGAGTTATAAATGTGTTTCTGCCTGAAGTTAATGACTAGTGAAATTATGTTTGTCCAACTGATGTGAACATTTAATTACAGATCTACAGGAATAAAACCCAGGATGAAGTATGTGCTGCTTAGGGCAAAGTCCTGTGTTTCTTTCAGGCAATGCTCATATTGACTTTCTGCTCCCATTGAGGACTGAAATACCGTCAGCAGTAGTGGCTAATTCTCTCTGCTTTTTTGTTTATGTGCTGCTGTTTAAAGTAAAGACAAAAATAGAGTTTTGTATGCCAAGTGAGAAACAACTGATGACCTCACTGACTACAGTTAAGCACAAAATTACCCCAAAATAATGACAGACTCACTTTGGCTTGATCATGGCGTTACTTGGTGACAGCAGGGAAGGGACAGGTGATCTCAGACTATCCCTGTCTTTGTCACATGGCTTACTCAAAGAGGTAGGTGAAGGTTTTCTAACATCCCATAATTTCTTCGGAATTCAGAAATGGCCAAACAAGCTGCTACTGGGAAAGGTTATAGTGTTTTGTTGGCCAGACTTTTGCTCCCTGGTGAGTTAGTTGCTCTGGCATCCACACACCGGGCAGCTGATATTGTGCCTGAGTGGGGACTGACAGCCTTGGCTGGGACTCTTGCCTCCACCAGACACAGACTGCCCGTGGTCCTTGGATGTGGGATGAGAGGACACCTGAAAGGTTTACCAACAGAGAAGACTGTGGCTACATCCCCACACCAGGTAGGAGAGGTGTGACTTGGGTTTGGCCAGGGGAGAGGTCCTGGCTTGTTAGAAAGCATGAAGAAATCACTGAAACTGCTCAGTAAAGGTAAGATAATTCATGATACACAGGACATCATGGGGATGAGGATTGGTACAGTAGCCTGAGCAGCTGGGACCGACCCTCTGAGGAGCTCCCTGAAGTCCTTTTCAACTCCTATTGGTACCTACTTGTTACGATTTCTGAGGCTGTACAGGGGTAGAAAAGCAAGATGCTTTTGTCTTTTGAGCATAAGCCCAGCATTGGAATAAGTACTTACAGAGCAAGCTTTTAGCTTCTTGGAGATTTATTTGATAATCTGTGACATGCCCAGACCCTGGATCCCAATAAAACTTTGCAGAGTTCTAACCCCAGGCTGAGACTAAACAATTGGCAAGGGAAGAGCCTGGTGAAGGAAGGAGAGGAATGTGCCTAAACCTCTGAAAAATCTCTATTCCTCCTCCCGCCCCAGAAGGAGAGCAAATGGCAAATGTCCTGGAGAGGAAGGCGTGGAGTCGTGGCGAGCCAGATGCAAACAGTGCAGTACCACAAAAGCAAAAAGAAAAATATTTACATCCTGATGCAGTTATTTGGGTAGTTAAAAGCAGCAGTTTGAAGAGGATTCAGGATGCTGTGATCCTCTTCAGCCACTGCACACGATTTCCTTACCTTGGGAGGGAAAAAACCTTCAATCCAGGGACTCTCTGCAGAGGGTAGAACACCTTCAGGGACCCTTGGGACATTCAGAACGATGTTTTCAAAGGCTGCTGCTAACTTGGCATGCACCAGGAGCCTGTGTGTGTGAAGCTGAGAGGTAAGTGTTGTGTGGGCATTTTATTTGTAGGAAGCTGCCTTATTCCTCCTGGGGATTTCCTGAGAGGGAGGATCCCGACTCGAGTGGTGGAGTCCACATGTGCTTGTCCTCGTGGACTTGCAGCTGATCTAGGTATGTTCAACACATCTAAGGCATTCAGGGTATATGGTCGTTCTGGTTATCCCCAGAGCATTTCTGCAGTGGGAACACACAGCAGGTCTGGCACTCCCTGGAAGCACGAGCTTGGCTATACACTGAGTGCCTGTCAGCAAGCACAGCAGAGTCAGTGCACCCTGCACCTCAGCAAACAGGGCTCAGCTTCCCAACACTTTGGTGCTTTGAAAAATTCGTGCAGGGGATGAGGGTTTAATTCAGTGAAATGCTGAGCACTTCGAAAGCTTGTGAAACTGGGAGTCACTCAGCCTCGGATGGGTGGAGTGATGTGAATTGCAAATGATTTTGTTTCAGTAAAGCCAAAAGTTGCTTCCTTTCCTTTTCAAGATCTGTAAGCCTCTGTAAAAAGAAAGAAAAAAGAATTGCAAGAAAGCACAGCTCGAGAATAACTCTTTCCCCCCTGCTTTTATTTATATCTCAAAATAAGGTGCTAATATTGCAACAAATTAGTAAAGACCTTGGCTTTGTTTAATATATTAATTGTAAAAATTTCCTCTATTTCCTGCTCCTCATTCAGAATCCATTTTTATGGACATCAGGAATCAAGGAACTTGCAGTGATGTTTATAAACAGAATATATAGGAGCAAAACCTTGTTGGGAAATATATTAGATGAATTTGTAAGAAACCAAAGTTCACTGGAAAAACAGTCAGAGTGCTGCTTTTGCCTCCAGTATTGATTCACTGAGAATTAAATTCTGTTCCTGAGTTTTATCCTCCTCTTCTTGCTAGTAAAAACGAGCAGCTGATGTGTGGGTGGCAAGCACAAGAGCAAGATGTGGAGCAGAGGCAGCTATGCTGCTGCCACGCACTGGGACTGAAAAGCAAATCCATTAGCGATCCCCAGAAATGCCTGTTTATTTTCCAAAGGTTTTAGCTGTGCCTGTGGTTGGGTTTGCAAAAGCTCCCCCTGCACAGGAATGCCACTGCAGCAAGTGCTGGCATGCCCTCGGGTCAGAAAGGCAAATGTGCACCTCAAATCGATCTTCCCGGTTGGAGCTAAAATGTGAAATTCCTGGAGCAGGGCGAGAGGACCCTGCAATGTCAGCAAGAAGGGAGCAGAGGGCTAATTAAACAGCTCCACCCTCTCTCAGGATCAGCTTCCAAACCGATGTTGGCATCCTTGCATATGCATGAGGACACATGCAGCAAGGCTTCAGACCTAGCTATCAAACCACTGCATCATCAGCAATGGGTGAGAGGGCCCGGGTTTGGCCACCCGGGGCACGAGGGTGCACCGTGGGCCTGGCCCTGACCCACTGGGGTCCCAGAGCATTTCACTTTGCAGAGGTGGACCCTGGGGAACACAGATTTTACTCCCAGGTCGTTATGCAGCTGTGCAAATTAATGTCTGCTGAGAGTTCACTCCCTATCAAGCTAAAAGGCACTTCTTCCCTGTGAACTTTTCCTGTTCTTCTCTGGGGATGGTGCCAAATCCCTGCTTTGCTCCCATGCAGGTCAGTGGTTTTTCTTGCTGTGCAGCAGCAGCAGAAGCTACAGAGTCTCTTGCCCCTTGTTTGACATCTTTTTCAGGAGAGATCAGGTAGCTGCTGCTTTTTTTCCCCAGTCCTTGTCATGTTTGTTATGGATCATTAATGCTCCCATTATGTCCTGCTTGACATATTGAAAGGAGCTCATCTCCAGCAGATGCTAAAGGTACGTTCTCCAAAGAGTGTCCAACCAGTCTTAAAAAGCAGTTTAAAGCAACAAATATCAGGAGTTATGTTTTAAAATTTTGTTGTCAGGCTGGAGTGGTGGGCCCAGAGTTGAGCAAGGTGGCAAGTCGAAGTTGGAGCCTGGTGAGTGACTGGTGGTGCTGCCCCAGAGAGCTCTGCTCCGATCGTGGGATTCAGGGTGTCTGTGAGACCCCACCGTGATGCCTGTGACAAGCCCGCTTCCTCAGACTATTTCTTCACTGTTTTGTTCTCAGGATTGTCTGCTGTGTGTTGCCTCCAGCACTGAAGCCGCAGGGAGGGCAGTGGATAGGGCTTCCTCTCTGCAGTGTGCTTTCTAGTACAGTATCGCTGCTGACACCTGCGGTAGCAGCCAGCTGAGGACTAATGGTTTCCTGCATCTACTTTTAGCATTGTCTGCTGCTATTGTTCACTTTTTGGAACGATTCAACAGCTGGGAATAATTTCAGAGAGTCTGCCTTGCCAGATCCAGGGATATGAGTCCCACTTGCCATTGCCAGGCAGCTTTTAATGGCTAGATATAAAAGCTTTTCTCACCCAGGAGAGAAGTCCCAGATGGTATTTGAGAAACGCTGGAGCTGATAGGCTTAGGCGGACACTTGTATGGCCCTTATGCTCTCAGAATACCCAAATCTGCAGGGAGATTTGTTGACATTGGTGGTTACATCAGAGCTGAAGTCAGCCACGTGGCGCCTGTTCAAGCGAGATGTAGCGTGTTGCTGTATCCCCACGCGGCTCCGAGCGCTGAGCTAAGGAAGCGCTGGCTGGCAGGAGACAGCTGCTCCTGAGCCCGCTCCAGAGCAGACAGTAATGGGAAGGGTCACTATCTCTTCCTCTCTTATACTGAACAGTGAAATCAAACGTGTCACTGCGTGTGCCTGATGTTTGGGAAACCTACTTAACTGAGAGGTTTTGAAGGAAAATTCCTGAGATTATACTCCGAGCAGCATTTTTCCGGCCATGTGTTAGTCAGAGCTGAATCAGAGGAGTCAGATCCTCTTGGTCCTCTTGGCTCTCAGCCTTTCCAACCCAAGTGCCAGTTAATACTAACACTGCAATGAACTTGGGCTCGGTGTGAGCCGAATCAAACACCCTACCTCAGTCACAAAATAAGCAGGATATTCTTTGGACTGTGGCAGATCAGACACTGCAAAAACATCGGAGCCTTGGCACACAGATGATGCCTCCAAAAATGGCATGTCTTTCCAGTGTCTGATTGCTTGTTTTGATCTCTGCTGATGAAGATGGATGGAATCAGGGAAGCCGTCCCTGGTGAGCAACCGGGGGTATAAAACCAGAAGCCATTTTGCACAACCTGACGGTAAGTACTGTGCAGCTCTTGGCTCTAAAGAAAGCAAAGGCTGAGAAACTTTTTGAACCAGTTTTCTACCAGTTTGCCACAGGTTTGTGATGGAAACAAGATCATGAGCTGGACAGAGCAGAGATACTCCTCTGAGCTTGTAATAGGGCAGAACAAAGAAATGTCTTTCCTACCTACAAAGCAACATTGCTGTCAAAAATTCATTCCCTTCTTTTTATTCCTGTGAACTCTTATATCATCTAAACGTATTTTATGACCAAAACCTTACCAGTTGGAATCGGGCTTTATGCAGCACTTAGAGCTGTGTCCACACTCTAAGAAACACTGTTTATCTGTAATGACCATCCTGGATTATTACCTCTTGTTTAGTTCTTCCTCCATCGTTAAAGCAGAACCGAGTGATTGGGTTTGCAGATCAGGCTGTGCAATAACCGCTAATAAATCTTGACATTTTAATGGTGACTGCTGTACTTTGGGCGTACCTCTAGTAATGTTTCTTTAAAAGGGCTCTGGCTTATGAAATGTTGATGGTTAATGCTGTTAAAATGTCAGACACGTGCAGCCTGGTTCTGGCACAAATTCCATGGCGACAGCATTGCTCTCTGATAATGTATATCATTCAAAGTTATAGCGTTGCTAAGTGCATTCCTCTCTTCTACTGCTCTGTAACAGCATTTCAGCACCTGATAGACTGTACCAAGCCCTGGGTCTATGCTGTTTCCAGAGCTCACGGCTGTCAAATACACCACACCAAAGCAAGCAAACATTTCCCTGCTGAAATATTTCCTGTAGAATCTGGTTCTAATGCTATTTTTAATATAATCATTGTATCACATGTGGTTTGAGCCCACCATTGTATTTTGAGCTGTATCACCTTTATGAAAAGTACAGACATGTTTTGCATATATACACTGCAAAATTTGCTCAGCTAAATCCTGGCTTCTTCCATATCTTTTTCTCGTGGTGTTTTTGTTTAGCTCATATTAGCAAGTGATGTTTAAAATAACATGTTTTTTGCCCCAGGGAAATTGGGGCATCCTGGATATTTTTTTCAATGCTTATTTTTGCGTCGAACTGAGCTGTGTGATGCATACATTTATCCTGTTTCATCAGTGGGATGTGACATGACAGCTACAAATAAATGTCTTTGATATTCTTCAGACACTGC
This sequence comes from Scytalopus superciliaris, assembly GCA_013400415.1. Taxonomy (NCBI): domain Eukaryota; kingdom Metazoa; phylum Chordata; class Aves; order Passeriformes; family Rhinocryptidae; genus Scytalopus; species Scytalopus superciliaris. Next base: position 138,425 of record VXBX01004843.1, on the reverse strand, counting down.
TTCTATGATAAAACGTAAAGGCTCCAAGGACTACATGTGAATTTTAAACAGTGCCTTATGAATACAGAAGTGGGTGTCCTTTCCTCCCTGTGAATACACATGTCAATAAATTGTCATGAGCCCGGGGCAGAGCTGCAGAATCAATCACTGGAGACCCAGAGAGGATCACATTAATTTTAACTTTGACTTTCATGACACTGCTTGTTTGTTTTTGCTGGGGGTTGGCTACAGAAGAAACAAAAACAACCTAAGGTAGACTGGTTTCAAAAGCAGCTTTTGGTTTTGCAAGAAAATTCTGAGCTGGCACACCAAATACACAATATTTTCTTAGATCTGAAATCTAAGAAACTGCAGGCTTCAGGTTGGAAGTGTGAGTACCATTTATCTTGGGGGTACACAAAACACCTTTGCTAAAAATGTGGGGGTAATTTGGGGGGAGAGAGGTGGCACCAAAAGGTTACTGTGCAAAAATTTGTCACTCTCCAAACGCCTTCTCTGTTGTGTTTCATTATTTTTTAGCACATGTGAACATGCAGCCCTAGAGAGTCCTGACACTGGATGTGTTTATATGACATTCCTAAGGCGTTTTTGGTTACGGCTGGTGGCTGCTTTCTGAGTGTCTATTTGGATTCCCGAGTGGGTTTATCCTAAACCAAACAAAGGGTGAGGAGCTGCCCGTGGCTTCTCGCTCTGATCAGGCTGGCCCCAGAGCAGTGCAAAGGTGTTCTCAGCCATCGAGCTGAATGGGAGTGGATAGGATCTGGCATAAAGCTGGATATGGGCCTCTTTTTTATTATTTTGTGCAGTGAATGATGTGGAAAACAAAACAAAAAAACGGTGACATTTCCTTGATATTATCTTTTTCACAGGTATCCATCCAGGAACTAAAAATCCTGAACAATGGCTCTACCTACCTCCAAGTACCTGGCTGGAAATTTCATTTACTTTCTTTTTGTAGTCTCTTCAATAAGAACAGGTAAGTTTTCTTGGATGGGGAAAAAGGGCATGGTTTTTAATATCATTTTTAATAGATTTGGATTGAGCAGCTTCTTGTTGTTCTTTGTGTAAGAAGAGTCAAGGACACAGTGAGAAAACTCAGGAGGAAACCAGCTTTCTGGTGTGCCAATATTTCCAGTTGAGGGCAGCTGGAGTGGCAAAGGCTGAACTTTCTGAGCAGGTGAAAGTGCCCTCAGCAACCCCTCAGACTCTGCCACACATTCTTAAACCAAACCCAACAAACTGCCACAAAGAAATAACAAAAGAAACCTCAGGTCCTAATAGCTGTGGCTCAGGGAGGTGAAGGCGAACATTTTGCTGCGTTGCCCAAGCCCGGATGTGGGTGGGACATCCCTGTCCCTTGGGCTTTGTCTCTTCCAAGTAGTCCTGTTACAAAGCAATTTAGGGGAAGTGGGAAAGGGGAGCTTGATTTACATATTCTATATACAGCTAATTTGGAGGTTTGTATTTGTTTAAAACAAAGAGACCATATGTCTTTCCCCAAACACTGCAGCTGCATGAAGAAACCTTTCATTGCCATGCTCAGGCCCTTTTGGTCAAGAAGCAAACATTCAGTTAATTCCTTGTGTTGGGTAGAATTTGCATTATTAACTTTAAAATTACAATGAGAGTAATAATCAAGCTGTCAAGGTAACTGGATCAGCTGGCAGAAGCTGCTCAGTCTGATGGTGCCCTTGGCACAGCAGATGTGGGTGATGTGCACAATTCCTGGTACAAATTGGGTAATGAAATTGGGAATTTGGGTCCTTTGTTCTGGGTTGTGTTGACTGTTGCTGATTGTCATCCCAAACATCAGCACAAATTCCTCTTGATTTCCCCTTAGGCTTCACTGTCTATCTCTCTGTTTCAAAATAATGAATTTTGGGTCTCAAGGCATCTTCTGAGATTGCAGGAAGCTCTTTGGATACTAGTATAATCAGTAAATGGGCAAATAAACAAGTCTTTGTCCTGTCCACTTCATCTAGTTGGTACATTATACCTCTACATTAGAATTGATTCTTCTGGTGGGAAAAAAAGCTTGGTGGATTTTTTTTCTGTGGTTTGTTTGTTTTTGTGGGTTTTGCTGTTGTTTTTTGGGTTTGTTTTTTTTTTTTTTTGGGGGGGGCTGGGGGAGTTTTTTGTTTGTTTTTGGGTTTTTTGTTGTTGTTGTCAGTGTGTATTACAGTTATACTGGCACATCTATTTACAATGTAAGCCCTGTTTTCTGTCTGAAAGATTTATCTTTTCTAACTTTTGTTAATTCTTTGTGTCTTCTGCTAGGAACCCAGAAACACCTTCTTATTTTTCTCAATTACTATAAGTTGGAGAAAGTGCCCCTGGCATTACTGATACACCTTCAGCTTCCAGTTAGCACAAGTGGTATCAAAATCAGTTCCTGGATGTTTATCAGTATCTGACTTGCTACCTGGTAGATTATTGGCTCTCTCTGATTTGTTCATACTTAATGTATGTGGAAAAAGTTTGCAGAGAGCCAAGGCATTTGTAGCCCACATGTAATATCCCTTGCTTACCTTGAATAGATGGTATTTAATGGGGCTCTGGAGACATTAAGGCCATGGCTGGTCTAATTCTACTGTTTCCTTAAAACATGAAGCTGGTGGAGGAATTTGAGAGGAAACTGAATGCAGATGGACAGATTTTGTTCCTATTGCAGTGGAGTTACAGATGTCCTTCACGTTTCACAGTGGCAGCACAAAATAACTGACTGTCAACCACACCAGCACCAGGAAATGTTTCCTTGCATGGATTCACATCACTGTCCTTTCCAATAAGTGAATACATTAGTATCTAATTGCCAGAGACATAACTCTGCCAAGGTCAAGGTATTTGTCCCACATCTACTGTCATTGATTTGTTGATCCTGTAGTTTTCTCTATGTTGTTTTTGTTTTAAAGGATAAAAATTAGAAAGCTGGTGAGAATTCCCAGCCATTTCTGAAGGCAAAGGGCTCATTGTTCAAACTTCCATTGACCTCAGCTTCCTAGGATTAGGGAGGGTTCAACCCTCCAAAAACATGCACCACACATGATACTCTCATCAGTTTTGTTGATTAGAGTAAGACCTGAGGCTCACATAATTGACTGAGGTTGTATCAGGGAAATATTTTCTCTTAAGTAAACGCTCACAACACAAGACTCTTGGATTCTGTATGAGAGCTGTTTAGACTAACATGTCATGGCAGCCTGTCATGAAATTTGTGTGTGGAGACTGGTGATGTGTGATCCTAAAGTGAATGAATCATTATTGCTTCTGCCTGGAAAAGCTCACAAACTCATACACACTCTCTTGTGAGATTCCTGTTGCTCTCTGTTACTAGATGTACTGATAATTCCATGGTGTTCGGTGTTTTCATGTTAGTTTGATCTCTTTTACTTTCCATCTCCAGTGAAAATACAGAATGCAAACATATTTTAACATCTTTACATTAAATAAACTTTGGGGGCACTTTTAAAGGTAGTAGTTGTTTTATTCTTTCACCAACATCTTCCTTGGGCTTATGAAAGGCTTTGTGTCTGGATGTTAGGAACAGAGCTGAATGTCACTGCAGGCTGGGCACAATTATAGCCCCTTCTCAGTAGTTTTCTAGAAACCAAATCCCTTGCAAGGCTCCTTTGCATTGGGATTTTCCATGCTTCCAGAAAACAGAAAAACATACAGCTGAAGCTGTTGTTTGTTTTCTTTTGGTCATGACCCACATGTACTCTGCTGCACTGAGATTATTGCTGTGTTCTAGAGAGTCAGCAAAGGGGAGTACTGGGAATGACACTGTAAAGATGCCCAGATATGGAGCCTTCTGTCTCATACCAAACAAACAGTGATTGTCTTCACTCTCCATCTCTACCCAGCAGAAGCAGCTGTCACATGTCCTGATAAAGATCCTGAGTTAGAAATCTGGAACCCAGGTCACAATGAAGGAAACCTCGTTGAAATCCGCAATGGCAGGAAGGTCCTCCTCTCTTCTTCTGCGACTGTCCACTCTATCCATATCACCGATGGAGGTAAAACGTGCTGGGGGCAGGGCTGGGTGAAGTCTGTGTTCCACTGTGGCTGTTTACAGCGCTCTGTATCATGCTGGGAGAGCTTCCTGCTTCTTGCTGAGAACTGGGTGGCTACTGGGCAAACACAGCTTTACCTCAGTGCCAGGCTGGGTGCAGCTGAGTTGCTGAGACTCTTTAGCCATTACAACAAACCTGTTTCTTGTCCTTTGTGGAGAATTTACAAAAGTAGCTCAGTATAATGATCAGTTCCATTTCCATGATTTTCTTCAAAAGCATTTTTTGATTAAGTCACTCATCTGATACCATCATATGGCAATAACTGTGTTGTCAGGGCCTCAGGACAGGACAGATGCATACGTGCCTCTAAGTCTCCAAGGGCAGAGTCCTAGTGTTGCTGGCATTAATAGATTTATTCATATTAACTCTGAATTTCTATCTCAGTTTTGAACAAGTCCTCTTCCACACAGTCTTAACTGCATTCTTCAAGAACTGGACTGAATAAAAAACATGTAATGTCTTCAGAATTTGTATTGAGAGCTGTTTTGGGGTGGATGGGCAGAATTTTTCAAAAATTGAGATAAGAGTCCAACACTGGGTTTAGGACAGTGATACCACAACCTCTGATGAGCTGCTGTGTGATAAAGCAAATGTCATAACCTTTTCTACTTAGGAAAACTGGTCATTAAAGATGACGTGCAGCCCATCACTCTGCGTACCAGGCATATACTCATTGAAAACGATGGCGAGTTACACATTGGCAGTGAGCTGTGCCCTTACCAAGGCAATGTGGCTATCATCTTATATGGGCGGTATGTATGCCTGATGAAATACTATCTTTGAACTTTCTAGGATCTGTCTTCCACATCAAGAAACAAAAAGTGTTCCTTAAAATTACATTTTCTTGGATATCAGTGCACTGTGGGAAGTTCAGTAACTTTTTAGACCATTTAAATGGCCCATAAACATTGATACAGGTTTATTTGGGTTTTTTTCCCCTCTCCTACTGGGATATGAACACTGGAGTGTTTGGTCATGCCAGAGAATTAGCATGCCACCTTCCTACCACTCAAACTGATTTTCCAGAATAGGCTTAAAACCTGAGGATTTCTTTTAGTCTGAAAATCCTCCTCCTTAAACATACTTTCTTTCTGCATGACAGTGGTGAGCTGGAGGATAATACATTTATGTCTTGCAGATTGCTACAGGAAATCTTAGAATTTCAAGGATGCCAAATTCATATTTAACAACCACCAGACCTCCCAGCCCCTGGTTAAGGTCCTATCTGCCTCCAGAACTGAAAAATACAGATGTGTCATTCAGTCTGGTTTCCAGGCCCACTCTGGTCTGGATATAATGAATATAAGCATGTATAACCTGTGTTCCAGATTGCTGTTGGTCTTCAGTAGTTGCTAGTATTATTTAAAATAATTTATTTTCTGTACAATGTGAGCAGCTGCTGATTCTTGGAGAAGCTGAAAGGAATGCACTGCAAATCATCTCTCCTTGGGCCATAGTAGCACAAGCAGAGAGGGTCCTTGGCTGTCAGATACAAACCCAGACCTGGTCCCTTTCCTCCCTTCTTGCTGCAGGGCGGATGATGGCAGCCAGCCAAATCCTTACTTTGGGCAGAAATATATTGGAGTAAGTGAAGGTGGCACTCTTGAGATCCACGGAAAGAAAAAGCTGTCCTGGACTTTCTTAAACAAAACTCTTCATCCTGGTGGCATGGAAGAAGGTGGATATTACTTTGAAAGGAGCTGGGGCCATCGGGGTGTCATTGTCCATGTTATTGACCCAAAGACGGGGTCAGTTGTCCATTCAGACCGGTGAGTGACTTTTCAACTCTCTAGATGTGAGGATCTTTGGGAACGGGTTGGGGACAGAATCTTAGCAAGCTCAGAAACACACATCTTAGCATCTTGTTCAAATGGGTGTTACTGTATGTCTATGTAATTCTTCCTAGACCAGTAATCTCCAAACCCACAGAGTGAGCAGTGTTACTATCTTGCTAGTCTGTCAACTAGAATTTAATCAATTTGGATTTACAGAAACCCCTCCTGTACCCTGTTAGATAAGGGCTTTTGTAATAGGATAATATAATGACTGTAAACAACACGAAAGAGTAATTTCTTTATAGCACTTGCTTTTCAGTACATAAAGCTGTGGTGATTACTAAGGGTTTATGGGTGTTTTTATCACTTCAGGTTTGATACCTACAGGGCAAAAGAGGAAAGTATCCGGCTTGCCCAGTATTTGGGCAGAGTTGCGAATGGCATGATCCTGTCAGTTGCAGTGAACGATGAAGGATCCAGAAACTTGGATGACTTGGCCAGGAAAGCAATGACCAAACTGGGCAGCAAGCATTTCCTCCACCTTGGGTTTAGGTATGTGCCAGTCCTGCCAGTTCTCCCAGCACAGAGGCTTTATTATTTTCCTGAGATGTCCAAATAGTTCCACTCTGTCAAAGGCACAAAGTTCTTTCACATGGGAAGAAGAAAAAAAAAAAAAAGAGGGAAACTTCTCAATCTGAAGTTTTAGCAGTTAATTAGATAGTTTCAGATGCTCTCAGTGTCTATATTGGGTATTTTTACTAGCAGATTGAGGAATAGCATATGATTCACATTAAAAAAGATGTTTTTCAAGATATTGTTCCCACAAGCTGCATATTCCAATTTATTTTCAATCCATCCCCCAAAGATTTAAGAAGCATATTTATACACACACAGTGGATTAGATGGACTTAGCATTAGGGAGGGTAGAATAATTGCTGTGTAGCCCTGGCTAAATACATATAGACTTGCATACAGCACATTCTTCAGCTTGTCCAATACAGATCTGGGGACTTGTGGAGCAAAGAAATTTAGCAAGCATGGATTTATGCTGTGGACTGTAAATACTTCTGTGGCCAAAACAGTGTCTGTGTTGGCACACACACTGTTGAGAATACTTGCTATTTACCCAACTGCAGCCATTATATTTTTTGTGTTTATCTGAATTTATGTAGGCTTTTTTCTTTATGAGGCACTCAGAGGGTGACTGCAGAACACACACACACACAAAATCTGCCATGTAAGGAAGGAGCGATTCAATACAGCAGTTTGTGGAATCAGACATGTGTCAGCTGGGCACACACAGATGGAGTAAGATTTGGGGTGGCTGATGAAAAGGTTGTCTCAAACGTTACAGGGACTCCTGTGCGTCAGACAACACATTTCAAGGAATGAGTCAAGGCTACAGAAGTGGTGTCCAAAATCAGGCAAACTCCATCAGTGCAATTCTTGCTTTCAAATAATCAAGAGCCCATAGTAAAGCCTGTTGGGGGGGTGGGGAGGATGTTCTAAATAATGGAATTAGGGAAACAGAAAATGCTGTTTGAACATTATACTTTCTCCCCCAATTGTGCAACAAGAAGAACTTGATGGATTTTGCATATGTTTATAAAAGTAAATAGCACTTTGTGGTTTTAGGGTGCTGTGGTGTTTTAATGTAAGTTTCTCACCACTTTGCTATCAATGCTTATAATGGAAATACCATGGAAATTTATCTATGGAAGGGTCACTTTCAGCATTTTTATTGTTTGCAGTCAAAAAGCTAAACCTTGCCATGCTGTTATCTGAAATACCACAATATTTCATTCTGTAAATCATAGAGACATTGTAGGTACAATAATGTGGTAGTAGTTGGTCAATACTGTCTTCCACCAGAATACTGGTGTGTGGAAAAATATCTGGTGCATTATTCAAAATACTGTATTTTTAGGAGTGTTCTCAGAGTTTAAGATCATCAAAAAACACATTGTCTGCATGGCAGCTGGGACCAGACTCAGACAGGCTGTTGCATTGCAAAGTCAGGTGTAGCCAGGCAGCTTTCTCAGGTGTATCCAAGCTGTTCTCCTTGAGCAAACTGAACTTCCACTTCAGTTTATCAAGGTTTAGATGTACTGGTTTACATTTCAGACACATCTATAACTGTGAATAGCAATGCATATACCTGACTTTCTGAAACTTTTTGAAGTATTGTAGAAAAAAATGTTCAGAATGAGAAAATGACACACACATGTAGATACTTCAACCCGTACGGCCAAAGCAGGCTCTGGCTGAGCAGAGCCAATGGATTTTTCTTTCTAACATGCCTGTCACCACTCCCTGCCCAGCACTGAGCTTTGCTGGCTGGTCCTGCTGAATCCTGGCTGTCAGATCTTCCCAGCTCCTTGCCAATGGCTGGGGCTGGCCATGGGCATCACTCAGACAATAACAGTGTAAGCCCCAGGCTTAGGAAATTTCTGTTTCACATTTTGTGAGGTGCCAACTTGAGTCAGGCTATTCAACCATATTGTATATTGTGTTGTTTTCTGGCTGGGGTGTTGGTGGGGGTTATATAGATAAATTCCTGTTTATCTCCAGTTGCTCCATATTCAAACAGATTGTAAAGTTGTGCAACTCCCCCTTGCTGTAGCAGAGCTGATGAGCAATGCTGATTTATCCAGAAATGTTTCTGTGCTCCTGGCATCTCTTTCAGTTGCCTTCTTGTTGAGTCCAGAACATTGGGAATGAAAGGAAAATCTTGCATTCCTCCTCTATTGTTGTCCTTTTGAAAAGCATGTTTACTCTTTCAGTATGAGCTTTTTTCTGTTTTTCCCCTTCTACTAATAAATGAAGAGAAAGCCTTTTTGCATTTGATGACATAGTTGTTCTCTTTGGAATCCCACTCAAATATCACCAGTTTGGCTCGCTGGTCACTTCATTTCATATAGCCCAAGCAGATTGCATGTGTCCTTATGTGTCAGGGTTGAATGACTTTAAAACTATTTTTAGTGGTAAAATAACTGGGAGAAACAAGTATTTTAATACATGAAATGGGGCCAAACCTTGAGTCGCAGAACTAAATAACTTTTATTCTTGAGATTATTTTTGAGGTATCATAATTTTTTTTGTCATTTGTTTCAAATACAGTGCACCAAATTATTAATATTAATAACAACAAGCAACCAAAAAACAAAATCTATCTTGACTGCTGAGTGATAAAGTGTCCTTCCTGCCCCCATCCCCCTCTCTCCCTGGATGGAGATCACAGCCTGTCAGTGCCTTTGGCAATTGGCGCCCAGGCAAGTTTTCCAGCAGGAGCATCTGGCTCCCTGGCAGGCTCCCGAGGCAGTTGTGCTGGCAGCTTCCACTGAGCCTGGCCTGTGCTGGGGCTGGGGACACGCTGCTGGAACTGCCTGTCCCTGAGCAGCCGCATCCAGCACATGCAAGGGGGGCACCAGTGCTGACCCAGAACCTGCTCCTGCTGCCCCCAAAGCCCGGGGCTGTGAGTCCCAGCAAAGCCCAGCTCGCAGCAGGGTGATTCGTGCTTGTGTTTCAGTGCCTCTCTGTCAATGTCTCTGTGTGTTTCCTCCTGGAGTCCCAGAGTGGTTTGGGACTTCGCTTATACCAGCGGATGCTCAGTGTAAGGTGACCTGCAAGACTCAAGGGTAAATCTGGATGCAATTGAAATGACTGGATATTTGTAACTATAGATCTAATGATCTAATCTATAGAAGTTTTTACTAAATTCAGGACAGTCTCCCTACCACCCTAAAAGCATATTTTTTATTCTTTAAGTCATTAAGAGCAGATATGCCTGAACTAGTTTTATTTTTGAAGATAAAATCCCTCCTGACTCCTACTAATTGGGTTCATCTCCAAGGTTGGGAGGCACTTTAGTCCCTGTCTCTATTGCTTTCTCATCCATGTGGTCATTCTCCAGTGTGGCTGATAGCTATTGAACCTACTCAATCAATAACCATCAGGTGGTAATGAACTGACTTCTGACATGGGATCAGATTTGAATAGACAATTCAGAGTCATGAACCTTCATCCCTCTTCAGTGTTCAAAATAAGGAAACTAGATATGCAGAGACTATTTAAGTATTTTTTATTGTCCTTTGCCAGCCAGTCTGTCTATTACAAATTCTCATGGGTCATTCCAAAGGCAATTGTGATATGCAAGGTTTCAGCATGAGCTAAATTGATTTAAGCAGAAGTGGTTTCTTTTCATATTCTTCAGTGTATATGCACACACACATACACACACACATTTATTTTCAGGCTCCCCAGGGAGTTGCCAGTGTCCCTCGGGTCTGTCACACACAAGTTTCTTAAAACACTCATTTAAAAAAGAAACACACTTGTAACAGGAGTGTTTTAAGTGGAAATTTGTCTTCGAACTTCCTTCTCTTTTGATATATTTACTGAAGAAATATAGAGTGTTAAGGTATTTTTAATTTTAACCAAGCTGCCTGTGACACTAATCAGACTGTTTTGAATGTGGTGCCCCTGAGAAATGTAAGAACGTTGGGCTATAAAAATTATGCATCTCATACTTGACAGAACTTGATCATTTCTCATTTTCATTTTCCAGGCACCCATGGAGTTTTATTACCATTAAAGGAAATCCCTCCTCTTCTGTTGAAGACCACATTGAATATCAAGGTATTTAATGCACAAAATGCTGGCTTGACGTGATCTCTGGAACTTACTGAAATTATGGTTGAGATTAATTTGGTTGACAGTCTTTTCACTTGCCATTGCATTACATTGAAGCTTTGAGCAATTGATGGTTTGACATATTTAATTGACTGCTTTCTGTACATATTGCTTCTTTCCACTAATGCAGTCGAAGCAGCTGAGTGGGGGATAGCTTAGGTTATCCAAACCCCGAGATAAGAGGTGAAATCCTGCACCAGTGTAAATCCATGTAACTTTGTTGAGCTCAGACACTGCCTCTCTCAGACACAAAGCTGTGGAACAGACCCAGATCTTACCAGTTGAAAATTTAATCTGTATCCCGAATTTGTAGCTTCAGATCCTCCTGTGAAACCATTTTCTTGCAAGCTGAACACTTTTGAGCCTGTCTTCTCATGATTTTAACAGTGTGGCTTGCTACAACATCAAATAAAAATAGCAATATATTACAAATAATTGGGGTTTTTATCTTCTCTTGATTTTTTGCAGATTTTTCCTCCTGATTATCCAAGCAGTTATAAAAGTGTCTGAAGACTCATTCCAAGATCAGTAAATTTTTCTGGAAGTTGTGCAGGGCTAATTTTGGATAATGTAGCCAAAATATTCAAACACGCACACAGACCATTACCTTTTCAGTTTTGACTTTTATTGATTGCATTCAGCGATTTTACCATTTTTTTTTCTTTTTTTTTAAACAGGTCACAAAGGGTCAGCTGTGGCCAAAGTATTCAAACTATTCAAAGCTGAGAACGGAGAACATTTTAACGTCTCTTCCAAGAGTGAGTGGGTTCAAGGTAAGAGGTCTGAGGGCTGTTTAACTCGGTGGTAGACATTGACAAACAGAGTGAATTATCCTTTTTGTTGCAGCCCTTTTCCATTTGGGAAGAGTGGGCTCGCTGCTATTTGCGGCACTACCGACCCAAGTAAAGAATACTCACAGATTCTTTCCTCAATTGTCTCCAGGACTCTCGGAATAACTGGGATCCTTTTTCCTTTACTGCACTGGGTATGAAATTCCATCTCCTATGATCTAAGAGATCACACACAACCTCTTACTTCTTTTGACTGCATAGTCATCATGTCCATGTTTCAGACAACTTACAGTAACTGGCCGCAACTTGATCTGAAGATCAGAAAAGGCAGCTGAGGAGGACACAGATCCCAAAGCCATATCTATTAATAATGCTTATACTGCATACTCCAATTATGTAGCTTTTAATAACTGCTCTTCTTTGGCTGGTTCCACTTCACAGCATCATTAAAAGTGGCTGACAGGCTGGCAGGAAGAGGCAGGAATCAGATCATCAGTGAAGAAACCTGTGAATGATATCTGAGATCATATTATGCTTCTTGCATTTTTGCTGCACTCATTAAGCTTGACTTTCAACTGACTATTCTTGTTTGCACTTGTCTCCAGATGTGGAATGGACAGAGTGGTTTGAGAAGCCTAATAAGGCAAGATCTAAGGACATGGAGAAGCTGTCTGACTTCAAAGCTGCTCATCCTGATAAAATCTGTAGGCAGCCCATTGACATCCAGGTAGGCAGACTTGCTGCTCACTTTAGAGGGGCAAGTCCTCTTTGTACTGACACTGAACCCCAAAATAACTGTGCTTGTCAGTAATTTTTGTTTCTAAATAAAGACATCAATTATTTTAATGCTTTTATCCATAACCAACAAGATCTGGTATTCAGTCTTGTATCGTTCTGAGACAAAAGTTTATAGAAATGAGCTGCTTTCAGTAAATTCTGGCTTCTGGCATGAAAAGGAGTACAGATGGGGTCACGGACAGCACAGATGCTATCATGAAATATGTGGTTCCCTGCTGGAAGATTAAAAGGAGCAAGCACATGAAAATTTCAAAGTTTTTAAATGGTCCTGGAATGGATGCTACCTAAAAAATTAATCACAAAATATAATGAGATGGTAAAACTGCCAGCTGTAGCAGATAGTCAAAAATATCCGTGAGCTTGCAGCCATTTTTTGGAGTCTCTGTGAAAAGAAATTTGAATTCTGTTTGGAGATAAACATTATAATTATGCCATCAGGCCAGCATGCTGAAGAGCAGTCATACGTACACCTTTTCTGAGACTGCAAAATCATCTTCAAGGACAAAAAAGAACCCCAACAGCAAAAAGCATGGATTTTTGTTTGTTTGTTTGTTTGTTTTAATATGTTCACCATATACTTTATATATCTACCTGCTAAAACAACTATAGCGGACATTGCCTAGAAATAAGAGAATAAAATCCTGCATATCTGTGCAAGGCAGAACCTAAGATTCCTACATGCTCTGAACCAGTGGAGTTGTCCTTATTCACAAGAATGCAGCTATTGAAGTAAACGGGAATGCTGACAGTATGAGTGAAAGTTTCCAGGCTAGATGTTATAAAGAATCTCTCTTGAACAGAAAGGAAAAAACTGCCCTGTAATTTTGTGCCAGGTCTTACCAAATCCACACTCATTTTTGCTCCCATATACATGTATTAGAAGTAACAACATAGTTCAAAACAGGGGTCAGATGTTTGTTACGATACAGCCCCTTCTAGCCTGCGTGTTAAAAAAGAAACAAGCAAGAGAGTTTTCTGTTCAAGAAACAAACCTTTTTTTCCTGTTCTGTGAATTGAGTTATGTTTTTTCCCCTCATGTATATTAAAAGCGAGACATTTTTCAGTTTATCCTGCAGATCTTAGGGCAAATCCTCAGGTAGTGTAATCTGGTGCTGCTCATTGCTTTCATAAAGTTTCGCTGATTTATAGCAGCTGGCCTGCTCCAGCTCTGCTCCATGCAAGAAAATTGGAGATGTGATGATAATAACAGAAGTGTGGCACAGCCAGAGGCACATTCCGGCAGCTGATGGTGCTAATCCCATACATGGCAGTGGGTGTGAGCATTAATAAGGAAAGTCTGCATGAGTGAGAGAGTGAGGTCGGACCCTTCATTGAAAGTTGGTTTATCTCCTGGGGCCTTGCTAAAATGCACGTGGTATTTAGCTTGCCCAATGCAAGGCATCACATTTTTGTGAAAGGGTCGAGAGAAATGCAAGCTATAGAGACAGACTGTGAAATTTAACATGACCCTGAGGGGTGACACTGCCCCAGCAGGAATACAGGAGAGGTTACACATCTCAGTGTTTGTTGGCATGATATGCCCCTTTTTCTTAATGCAGCAATGCAGGCTGGTACTTGTCTGTGAGAAAAAGCCACTTCTCTTTGCTCCTTTTGGAGCAAGGGGTATTGCAGCAGCTTTGGGTTTTTTTTAAGAGAGACTGATGGATGCAATGAAGAAACAAGACCCCTACTCCTTTCTTCTGCAGGATTCAGAGCTTAGCCACAAGCAAATAAATAGCGCAGTGCAGAGGCTTGAAATCATGAGTTCATTTGGGTGCAAGCATCCGTGTTCAATGTTTCCATCTGCCCTCAAACGAATGGCAAGAGAAAATCTAGGGCAGATGTTAGTGAAGCTCAGAATACTCCTCCCAAAAAAGCACATGGTCTCAATATAGGCACAGGGGAAAGGCAAGCACCTAGGAATGATGTATACAGCTTTTGGATAGAATAGCTGTGTGTGAGCACCAGCTGGAGAGCTGGCTGGAGAGCACAGCCACAGTGTTTTGTTATGCAACAGCTGTGCATCACCCAAAACAAGGCAAAAGCCTCTCCTCACGGCATAGATGTTTTGGTGACATCCCTTCAGCTCACAGTAACACCTGTGTTATATTTCCATTCTCATTCTAGGCAATGACGCTGGACGGAGCTAATTTAACAACAGAGGTTTTCTACAAGAGTGGCCACGATTACCGGTTTGTGTGCCACGGCAAGGACCAGACAGGCGAGGGCTGCCAGAACTACAGAGTACGGTTCCTGTGTGGCAGATCTGGTATGTGCCCCAGGTTTGAAAGCCAGAGCAGGGAACAGCAGAAATCCTGTCTTCTGGTGACTGGCTCTTGTTCGGTGTGAGAACAACTTGAGTAATTTCTCCAAGCTAAAACTTTGTCTTGGCTATCGACAAGAACTCTGATAAAACGGCCGAAGATTTATCTCAGGAAAAATTCCTGAGCACTAACAGAGGCAGCAGGGTGGGGTCTCAAAAACCCAGAAAGGCTATGGCAAATACTTGGCAAATTCCTTCCTGTAAATTCCTTGTCTTTTGCAAAAGGATTTTGGGATGTGGTAGGATTAGTCAATCAGGATGTGCGAAGGCAACAGGTTTTTAAGTTAATACTTCATTTTGTAGTTATGGATTCTAACACTGCTGTCCCTAACCTGGTCATTAGACGGGTCATTAGGGTTCTTCAGCAGGGCTCAGCTGGTGGGAAAAGAAGGGTGGAAGACTGTTGTTTTGCTGGAAAAAACAGTCATTACATTAAAGACCACTTGGCTGCTGTAAACAACAGCACCCAGTGCCCACAAGGGCTGCTGCTAAGTGGGTGTGGTGAAAATGAGCCACTAAGAGCTACATTTAAATTTAGTCCTGGGGTTAGTGGAAAATCCACCTGCCTGCAACTAAAGGAAATACCTTCCTGTTTTCTTGCTTTCCAAGCCAAAGCCAGTAAAAAACATGTTTGGGAGTGCTAACTGCCCCCCCTCCCCTGCCTGAGGAAATAATAATTTTTGGTGGCATCCCAGGCATTATAAATAAATAAATTAATTAATTAAGCAAGCATTTTCTGATAAGATTAACTGAATTTTCCACCCTTCTGGCTTTTCAGTGAAACCAAAGCTCACAGTAACCATTGACACCAATGCGGACAGCACAGTCCTGAATCTGGTGGATGATGTGAGCTCATGGAAACCTGGAGACAGGCTGGTGGTGGCAAGCACTGACTACTCCATGTACCAGGCAGAGGAGTTCCAAGTCCTGCCGTGCAGAACCTGCAGACCCAACCAGGTCAAGGTAGCAGGTAAGGTTCTTCATCTTACCGTGCTGGTGCTGCAGTTCACAAATTCTGTCATTTGCACTGAAGTGACTCCATAAAGAATTGCAAAATGTTGACAGACACCCAAATTTGATGGCTGGTTTTTAGATGCTTTTGGGATACCTAACACCTTTCATGCTTGAAAGCCAACTAACTGGATTCTGGTTCCTTTCTGCCTTCCCTTTTCATAGCTGACTCTGTCTTTTGTCCCCAAGCACGCTCTTGAGTGGGTGTATTTATTTAAGAGGGACAGGTACAGGTCATGTATTTGAAATTTTTGATGACTGCATTTGAAATACCACTTCCTAGAAAGCAGGAGATGATCACAGCTGATGTGAAGAGTGATCTAGGGCAGAGCTGACTGTGAGAGACTGTAAGGCTATGAAGTAATGTCCAGCTGGCTGTTTTCCTGAGTTTTATTTAACAAGAACTGTAATCTTACATTTTAGAAATACTGCTTTGTGCTACTGAAGCTACTGTTTCTCGTTTACTGTGTCTCTAGACAGCATTGCTTAGAGGTGATGTATTAACCAAACATTTCTGGTGGCTGGGGAGTTGTCCTGAGCCACAGCACCGGGCAGATGCAGGCAGCAGGGTGCTGCCTGAGCTGGTCTGAGCACGAGGAGCAGGACACTTTGCAGAGCCACTGCATTTTTCTCTTAAAGGTGACAAGCTTAAATGCAGAACAAATTGCTTTTGATGAAAAGACATTGCAGTCCAATAATTGTAAAGTGGCCTCCAGACACTGAGTCCAATTAAGTAGCACAACTGTGATGAGGCACAGACTATTATCAGTACGAGCATAAAAGTGAAATCCTGAGTGAGAGATTTACATCCCCACGTGAGCCTGAGAAGTGGTCTTTCCCTTGTAGAACCATGCTTTGGCACACTGATAAGGAGATCATGGAAATAGCACATGAACTGCCTCTTCTATGATAGATGAGAATTTTTTTACTTTTGTAATTTATGAAAGTAAATGTTATTTTACAGCATAAAAGTCTGTAATAGCTGAGGCTGTATTTCAAAGGCAGCATCTGCCTGGTAGCAAATCATACTTGTTACATTATCTCTTGCTTACACACTGGCTG
This sequence comes from Scytalopus superciliaris, assembly GCA_013400415.1. Taxonomy (NCBI): domain Eukaryota; kingdom Metazoa; phylum Chordata; class Aves; order Passeriformes; family Rhinocryptidae; genus Scytalopus; species Scytalopus superciliaris. The sequence continues at coordinate 121,900 of VXBX01004843.1, read as the reverse complement.
TTGCTCTAGGCAGAGTTTTTGTCTCCATTTACAGTAAGATCTTTCTGAGAAACCATGAGGGCACTTGGAACAATACACCAGGGAGTTCACTCGGTTCTCTGAAATGAACCACTTCAACATTATCTCTGATGCAACTTCTTCTGGAAGGTGCAAATATACTTCCTTTGGCAACTGGTTCCCACAGAGCTTTAGCCATTAATTGTTGGAGATGTTCATCAAGCCAAGAAAAATGTTATTCACAGTTCAAATGTATCATAGTCTTATGACTTAAAATGACTAGTGCTTTGAAAGACTGCACATTTCCAAGTAGAATATTTTTCTTGAGCAACTTTTCAGCTATTGGGCCCAGTCTACTATGATATAAGTCACATGAAGATGGTCTTGGAAGATGACCAGTAAAAATAAAGATGGCATAGGTATCTTGGGCTTTCCAATGGATGTATGAAATTCATGTAGTGGCATTTATCTTCTGCAACAAGGACAGCTAAGTTAGTTTAAGGAAAGGAATAATGGGTTAAAAACAACAAAAAGGTTCATGTGAATTTCAAGTAAAGAAGCAGTGGAAACACTTGTTAAAGTAATTGTGCTCTTGGTCTCCAATTACTCTTTAGGAGAATTAGGACATTCCTTTTATTACCACAAATAACATGAACACCAGGGCCAAAGTCTCCCCTTACTTACATCCAGTCAACTCCATTGACGTCAATGGGATTTCACTGATTATATAAATCAAGGCAAAATCTAGTCCAGTTACAAATTCACATCCAACTTTCTTTTAACCAAAACACATTCACACTAGAAAATAAAATAATCTGCCTGAATCTGAGCTCAGTCTAGATGAAATAAAACCGGGACAAGGCTGAGCTGTCCCCTGCCTTTAGGAGCCAAGAGGTCCCTGAGCTACCTCTGTGCCTGGCCGTGGTGTAACTTCATCCATTGCCCTGTGCCATGACATGCAATTAGCCAGAATAAGGACTAGTAATGGCCCCATGTCTTAGCACAGGTGAGCAGCCCTGGCCTTGTGTGGCTCTGTTGGCTTGTGATTGTGTGCAGGAGATGTGTGGACATATGCAAGATTGCTTTGCTCCTTCCAAGTAAAAGCCTTCCACACATTTATATTACAGGGTCTCAGAGGAATGTCATTTGTAATAAGTCGAATGGCTTAATTTTCCTAAGAGGTTTAGTTTAGCAGCTGAGAACTCCAAGAGTCTGTCCTTTGAAAGACAAATGATAAAACCCTTCCTACCCACGATGGTTTATTTCCCTTTTAATATTTACTTTTTTCCTTTCTATTTTTTTTTTTATTTTAATGAAACCTTTATGTCAGGTCTGAACTACTTAAGAGTCTCTTAAAAAGCAGAAAACCTCTGCTTTGTGGACAGCAAATTTGATGTGGCAGCCATTTGGCATACCAAGGTTTAATATAATTTATGTTCTCATCATTTAATAGTATTTTAATAGACATGGTTTAGCATATTTTGCTGAATAAGTCAAACTCATTAGCTCATGCCCTGTTTATATTTGATACTTCCTGCTGAAATTCATACTTTCTTTACTTGCTAGAAATGGATTGATTAGAGCTTTTCAAAGCAACTTAAGGGAGTTAATACTCAATTACCATCAGGTTTCAGTAGGGTTTAGTTGTTTAACTGTGGACTTGGCAAATCTGAGTGTAGAAAATATGGGAGAGCACCCAGGTTCTGATCTTTTGTACTCCTTTATTGGAGTAACTGCACTAAACTCAAAATTGTGGTTCCCATGGGTGTGTGTGGTTTGCATGAGGACCCAGATCTGCAGGTCCTGCTCCCGGTCAAATGGTCACTCACTCAAATGGAACTTTTTTCTCCACTTGCCTTCTTTGTTTAACTTTTTTTTGCTTGTCATTTTTTTTTGCCTAGATTATTTTCTCTGTGGGAACAGATTAAAACTGTTTGATCTTCCAACTTCACAAGGTTTGGGGAGGGACGACAGTGAAGGGCAGAGGGAGGGAGGAGGAAGGAAGGAAGGAAGGGTTGTGTTGTTATGATAGAACTGGATAGTAGGAAAGATCAAGTATTTTGTCTAGTTTCCCTGGGAAACAAGTCTTATCTGCATCTTGGTTGCTCTGTATGAAGTTACTACTAATGCTGATAAGTTTCACCATGGAACAGAAATGATGAAATGCTCTTTTGTGCTCCTATATGCTCTTGATAAAGGATGAAAAAAGTATTTGTGCCTAGCATAATTACTCCAATTATCCCACATACTGGTGAATCTATGATTGCAAGTACACATCTCCTAACTCCTCCTTATTGGATTGCAAATACTAGAGAGATATGGAGTTTACTGTAATCTTGTTCATGCAGAGAGCTTTGAATTAAAAATGCTAATTCATAGTTGCCTCACAACTGCACAGACTGTGTCAGCATTCATCTGGTGCTGTAAGGATGGGAGAAGTTTCTCCACTATCAAAGTTCAGATACTTTTAGAGATTTAGGGTGTTCTGTTCAGAAGTTGGCAACATTTTGGCTGGAACTTGCCAAAAGCTCTTTTTTTAATGCAACCCTGGTGCTTGAGGGCTGGGCAGGCAATCTTGTGAAATGACCCTTTCTAACAGCCTTTCAGAGCTCCTTCTACGTTTGAGCATTGCCTAAAAGCTGAGTGGACAGAAAAATACTCAGGTTTTCATAGTGGTTCAGAAGGGTTGAGTTTGGGCCTGATTTTAGTAAGCATTTCAATTGTTTGTCCACCAGACCTGCTTAATCTTTTCATCCCAGCTGCAAGAACTTACATGTCAGGATAAAGAGAGGAAAAATGTGAAGGTCAGGGTGGGAAAACCTCACATTTACAGAAGTGTGTCAGTAGACTGCTGAGCAGCTGCTGCAGAAAGAGGGCATGAGGTGGGACAGGAGTGGGCTTAGGAAAGACAGTGACACTGCCATTGGGATAAAACGCTCATACACCTTGCAGAGACCTCTCAGTGCTTGGTTAAAGGCAGCATGAGCAGATTCACTGCCCTCAGTTCACACCCATCTTCATATCGTGCCCATCTGCAGTCTGAAGGTCCACTCATTTTAGCCTTGAAACCAAACAGCTACCGAGGCTTTGATCCAATACAGAGTTTAAGCATACACTTAATATCCATGTGAAACTCAAGGCTCTTCACACTCCTACAGTGGAGGGTGTATTTTTGAACTTTGCAGAACACTGTGCAGGATTTTGAAAGAGGAAAGGGATGAAGGGTTATAATAGGATAAGTTACTCAGCAGGAAACTGTACCAAGAAGGCTTAGTTAGCTCCAAACTCCTTATAAAGTTTCCTGCTTTCTGCTCTCTATTTATTGAATAGTTAATTTTCCCTGTAAAAGTTGTGAATTTGAGGAATATTTGTTCGTTAAGATATCAGGTTGTACTGTGTGACTCAAGGAGCTGGTGAGCTCACCCAAACTATGCTGCATTGCCTTCCAGGCCTGTGGCTTAGGGATGCAACAGCAAACTCTATCAAGATAATTCAGAATAATGAGAATTTGACAGGATGTCCTGTGAACATTTGTTGGTTGTTAAATATAAGCAGTAGGGGCATTACCACCAGTGATGACAAGTGTTTGGCAAAAATAATAAATTTGTCAGGTCTGGGCTGGCATCAGCAATGAGTTGCACTGACTTTAAAGATGCCTTGAAGGATTCACTGTCACTGGATTATGTGGGCTGAACAGATAAATTGTGTTTAGCATTTCTCTTTAAAAAATGTTTAGGAGACGTTAAAAGACCATGAGATACATGGTCTTATCCTTAGAGAGCCCAAAGGAAAAGACTCTTTAGAGAAAACAAAACTATTCCAGGGGAATCTTAGCTTCACTTTATCTTCACCAAACCCAGACTTTCAAGTGCCTGTTTCACTTCTTAAGGGGAGATTTAGCAGTTTGTGTCATTTAAAGCCAAGGGATTTAGGAATGCCTGAGTGTACCTGGGAGGGTTTTCAGAGAGATCTGTCTAACTCGCCAGACCTTAGCACTCTTCCACATCTGTAAAAGCTGAAATAGTTTTAAAATTCCACCCATCCCAGGTTTGATAAGGCCTGAGACCCAGGTTTTATGGCTAGGATTCAGGTATGGCAGGTTTTCCTGGAGCCTTGTACAGTCTGGAGAGGCTCTGCCTTGAATTGCTTTGTTGACATAAGCATGTCCTTGATTAGTGGCTCATCTATGTTTATTTTAATGTATACTTTCTGTTAATAATTACCTTGTCTTTACCAACAACTGGTGACTTCAATAGTGACTGAATTGAGTAACAAGTATGGAAATGTGCTTGTGTTTTGCTGAATCAAGACTTCCACCAGGCAAGCTCACATATTAAAGAAGTTGTTCCCTGTGAATTTACACTGTGTTAACTGGAGGCACTGGCATGATACATAGAGCACCAAACCCAGGGTTTTTCCTGGTCCATCAAACAGGCCTGTTGTGGGAAGATATAATCCGTGTCACTGCAAATCTTTGTTTAGTTTATATTATAACATGGCACAAGCCTGGCTTGCTGGCAGGGCAATATGATGTGATGCAGCAAGCCCAAGCCCAAAGGAGAAGGTGGTGAATCAGTGGCCTCTGGGCTTGTTAGTGGTTGGGCAATCACAGCATGGGCTTTGATGCTGAAGTAGCAGACACATTCCTCCCACTTTCAAAGCACAGTGTTGCCTTTTTACTATCGAACCACTTCAGTGCCTGTTTGCAAACCAGGAGCTTGGGTTTGCCCATGGTCAGTGCTCAGGGGCTCGGATATCCTGGCTGCTCTCTGGGAAGCTCTGTGTGCCAGCTGTGAGCAGCAGCCCAGCTTCAAACTTGTAGCCCTGCAGAGCGAGACACTCCCATCCCTGCATGAACTCCATGAACTCACCACAGAGCAGCCTCTTTATTGCTTTTTTTAAAATAATATTCCCATCACTAAACGTGCCCCAGCAGCTCCCTGGCAGTGCCACATGTCTGTAAATGCACCTCATGGTGCTCCCCATTCCATGGGAAGTGCCCAGTGTTGGAGTGCTGGTTCCCAGCAGGCATGTACAGCACTCAAGGGTTCCCATGCCAGGCTGACTCCCACAAACCATTTCAGCCCTGTTGCTGTGGGGAGCTTGAATTTCTGTCTGCCTTGAGGAGAGATTTGTTTTTCAAAACTCTATTAAAAAAGCTATTATTCAAAATCCGCTTTTACTGTGGAAGGGGATTGCTTTCCATCTTTCCCTTTATCTCCAAACATGTCAAGTCAGCAAAAGCACAAAGTGAAAAACATACACCCCAGAAGTTATATTTAGAAACTGGTTAGTCCGTATTCAACATTCCTGTCAGTGCTTACCCTGTTTTGCATGTCTGGACTGGTGTTAAATTAAATTAAATACATGCAAGCATGACATTTATTATTCTAGAGCTCAGCACAAGAATAACAAAACTGCCTATCTAATTTCACTGCCACAAATCCTGGAGATGTGGCTTCAAATAGGGTGTTCTTATGATTATGTGAACTTCTTCCTGCATTTCAGTAAATCAAGGAAAGGTCAGATCTGGGGGAAACTGAAAAATAACAGCTTAAAAACAGTTTCATAAGGAGAAACTGCATTCCTTAACAGACTGACTCAAGGGTTCAGCACAGGGTATCCTCACAAGGAGAAAACTCCCCGCAGTGGCTTTTTTTTTTTTTTGTTCAGGTATGTGAATAAAGGAAGCAAAGCTGCTTTCTGGACAGGTTGAGTCTAATTGAGTTGAGTGGGGCTTACTGGTTTCAGGGCAACAACATGAGCATGGGTAAGCCCAGGACTTTCTAGGGAGAGAATTGCAAAAGGAGGTGAGGTGCAAATCCACCTGCAGTCCCTCATTTCTGGGCTGAGTGTGGAGCTTGGTGGAGCTTCATCTTCCCACTGCAGCCAAAAAGCTGCATCCTCCTGTTTGGTTATCAGCACTGCTCTAGTTAACAGAGGGTGTTTTCTCACATGATCAGATTATTTTGAAGGCGGAGGTGCCAAGGCAGAAGGCACATGTCATGGTGTGAACCTCATCCCACAACACAGCAGTCTCGGAGCAAGGTGGAGCACTTGCCCTTCCCAAATCCCAGTATTACCATCAAACAACAGTGCTCCCAGCTGCAGGAAAAGAGGGAGTGAATGGTGTTTGCTTATCTTTGCTATGCAGTCAAAGCATACTATTTTGGTTAAAAACAATACCGTTTCAATGCTCAAAATCCTCTCCTTGACTTGGCACCTCTCTTAAGCATAAAGTGCTTCGCAGCAATAGCCAGACTTCAGGCTTGCCATTTGTTTCTAATTAAGGATTTGAATGATTCCATGGAAATTAAATACATGTAAGTGTAGCATTCCTTAAAGTTCAGTGTTTACTTAGAGAGTTTATTACTTATTTTTGCTGGAATAATACAGAACGTAGTCAGTAAGATGAACCTTTTCCCAACTGGCTTTTCTCTGCAGAAAGCTGCGGAAGGAAAGAGGGAGCAGGAATATGTTTGAATGAAATTACAGCAAAGAGGTATTTTGCTTTCAAGACATCTACACTGCCTGGACTTCACCCTTTTCTAGTCAGGGCAGGGAAAGCTTTCTGTGCTTTTAACTCCTCCATGGAGTTGTGTGTGTGTGTAGGATGTTATGAATAACTTGCTTGGCAAAGGCAGATGTGGCATGGGGCAGATGGGAGATCCCATTGACTCCAACTACACTAGGGCTGAGAGAAGCATTGGGAGTAAGTCAGAGACGTGAGGGTCAATCTAAAATGGAGAGGCAGAAAGTGGGAGGTTTTACAGCCCACAAACTTGTTGAGGGGTTGCGATTTTCCCAAGGCTTTCTGCCCAGTCCTTTCCTTGCTTGCATAACAACCATGGTGTTACCAGGATCAGACTGATGCTATCCTGTGAATAGTGCTGTGCAATCTGAGCAGCTCCCAGTGTCTTACTGTAAGAAATGTTGTGCTAACCTTAGGGTTTTAGACATTTCAGTAACTACATCATCAGGGGTTTTTTGCATTGGATGTTCATAGACAGCTGATTGTAATCCAAAGTAAAATATCTCAAATTATTGCAATCCCTTTTGAAGGTAGGAAATGTGTTTTGCCTAACAGACTGGTTTAACTCCCTGGATAAATGAAGCAACTTAAGACCAAAAATCCCACTTCCTCTTTTGCAAATATCTCAGCAAGACTTTGGGTGTCACCTGTGTTCCAGCCTGCCCTCCTTTGAGGTGTTGGCCAGCAGCTTTTTGCTGACTTGATTAGTCCTTTCATTTTCATGCCAACCACACCACAGGAAGCACAAGGGGAAACCAGCAGCGTTGGCAGAGTAACCCTGAAACTGGATCTTGTTCCTTTAGGAAAAGCAACCTACCTCCACATGGGGGAAGTCATTGACGGCGTCGACATGCGGGCAGAAGTGGGGCTGCTGAGCCGCAATGTCGTGGTGATGGGCGAGATGGAGGAGCAGTGCTATGAGTACAGCAGCAAGTTATGCTCCTTCTTTGATTTCGACACCTTTGGGGGACACATCAAGGTAGGGCTGGAGCCCTTTGCTTGCACTTTCCTCTTTCCAGCCACACCTTCACATACCAAGGAAGACAGAATGCAGGAAGGGAAAAATTCCTCATGTAAGCCATTGAACAAGCAAACTATCCACAGTACAGCAGATCCGCCTTCTTGCTGCTGCCTGTCCTTTGGCATGTCCTGCCCCTGCAGACATTGCTCGACCAGTAAGACTGGTAATCCACTGACCTGAGATACAGCCTCCACATCCTGATCTCAGCTTTCCCCAGATTTTGGTGGTGCTCGGCCCAGGAAGTTTGATTTGGATCCAGCTGGTTGAAACTTGTGGAAAACATTAAACATAAACTGCTTTCATTCTAAAATGACGTTGAATGTAGCCATCATACCAGTGGGGGAATCAAAGACGTCTCCTCGGCCACCATGACTCTCTTTCCCTCAGCCTGCAGCCATTCACTCCCCTTCACAAAGTAAATCTTTTTTAGTAGATACAGTGCAACCTTTCCTGTGCCTCTATACCCTCTCTTGCCCTCAATAGACTTCTGTGTTTCTTGACTGATGTTCTTTTGTTCTCCAGATTGGCCTTGATTTTAAGGCTACCCATATTGAAGGTCTAGAACTAAAATACATGGGCCAGCAGACAATGGGCCATTACCCAATTCATTTCCATATGGCTGGAGATGTGGATGAAAAAGGAGGCTACAACCCACCAACATATGTGAAGGACACCTCCATCCACCACACCTTCTCCCGCTGCGTCACAGTCCATGGATCCAATGGTTTACTGGTAAGAAGTCGCAGTGTCTACCTTAAAGATAGAGGCACCAGTGAAAAAATTTCCTCATAGCATGAGTACATCTCAATTATTGCAGGATGATTTGTTTCATTGTTACAGCCAATGTCTGACTCTTCCCGCCCTGGGTATACCAGGAATATTTCAACCTGCCAGTGTGGCACTGGGGGCTGTGTGTGACTCAGAGTGGGCAGAACGTTAGTCTGCATGCAGAAAAATCTGCAGACCAGCCCATCTCTAATGAGTAGTTGGATCTATGTATAGACAGAGAGCTTGCTATTTAAAGAGAATAATCAGAGGCTTTAAGAGTGCCTCATCTTTCCTGTAATAAAGGTGTGGGTTTGCAATGTCAGTCACAACATTAGGCACTCACAGAGCTCTGATTTACCAGAGTTGCCCTCCAAACCAAGAAATTTTTCAGGATAAAGCTGTAAAATGACTGACACTTACCAGACAGGTTACAGCACACCAGAGATATCCATAACATTGTCAGATTCTTCCCAGATGTAGGGGTGCCTTTGTTATTGGGGTAAGGATGCTGGACCTGTTGTTTGTGAACAGAGAAGGATTTGTGGGTTATACGATGGTTAGAGGCCATTTTGGGCACGGTGATCACAAAATTACAGAGTTTTTTGATTCTTGGAGAAGTAAGGAGGAGGATCAGCAGAACGGCTGCCTTGGACTTTTGAAGGGCAGACTTTGGCCTGTTTAGGAGCCTGTTTGACAGAGTCAAACAGAGACAGTTCCTGAAAGGCAGAGGAGTCCAAGAATGCCAGATATTCTTCAAGGAGAAAATCTTAATGTTGCAGGATTTCTGTAGGCAAAGGACTCTCACCGGTGCAGTGAAACATCAGTGTATTCTGAAAGGAAAAAAGTGTATCAGAGCCCTGAAGAGAAGAATTTGTACCATCAAGAGCCTTGCTCCTATATATAAGAGAGTTTTAAGTGGTAACATATCATTGGCAGTTGTAACCTTGATGGTCACTGTGCACTAGGAGTTCATGCCTCTAAAAGTGCCAGCATTGGAACGGAGAGTCACAGGCATAATTAAAATGCACAGAAGTAGAACAAAGGGCATTGAAATTGCAGCTCTAGAAGCAGAGCAGCTTTTATCTGCTATTTATGAATCTGAGGTTTTGGGTTTGACATCTCCCCCTCTAAGTTTATAACACGATCCTAAAAACCTATCAAGTGAACATAGTTTCTGAAGAGAAAATACATTCTACTGCATGAACTATGTAAGTCATTCAGGGTCATATGGCATCTGCCTAATCTGAAGCCACCAGTACAGGGGTTTAGGATACATTTAACATGCAGAGTGGCAGGGCAGCATTGCGGGGTCTTACAGGGGTTCATTTGTCACATCATGATGGGCTGTCACCAATGGCACCATAAACGCTACAGACCAGCTAAACTCCTGCTTCTGGATCTACTGTGGGATCTTCATGCCCTGTTGCTTAATACCTGCCAAATCAAATACCCAGAGCCAGGCATTCTTATCAGTGAGATGGATGGGTTTGTAGAGAGCCTGTAGAAATAGCTTTGTCTCTTCTGCTTTGTCTGGGTGACAGCTGTGCCATGAGGGATCCATGGCAGAGGGATCCATGTGCTTGGGCTTTTCCAGCCAATATGGCATGATGAAATGTAGACAGGCTGATGTAGCTGATAAAAACAACTTGATTCTCTTGCTGTCATTCAACAGCCACAATTCCCTAAATGGCCATACTTTGCCTCCGTGAAAAGGCACCCAAGAGAAATCTTAGAATTTAGGACATTAGTTAGTCAAGAATTTAATCCCTGTTGATTGTAGTTTATAAAAATGTGTGAATACCAAACTTTACTTATAATGCTTTACTTGTTTTTATTTTAACCTCATAATTACTGCTGACAGCTGAAAAGAAAGCCCCAGTGAACTAAAGCAGTCTGATCAAGTTTGGTCAGTTGTGTCACAGAAAACATGCTCCAAACCTTGCATCACTTACATGTTGTTTCATTGCTCAGATAGACATCTGCAGTCAGCAGCTCCATGGCTTGATTCATCAGGTGATCCCACCACAATCTCCTCATCTGCTTTCTGAGTCTTAATTTCCTTCCTTTCCTCTTCCTTCTCCCCCAGATGTATTCACAGGCAAAAATGTGGGTCTCTGATGATTACAATAGTTATTCTATACATTTCCTAATTGCCTATTATCTTTTTGCTTGGGCAACACCACCTGTTTCTACATGCAAGAACATGTTTTGTGCAAACAGAGATGAGCTCTGTGTTTCCTCAGGTAACATTCATTCCCTCTGAGATCAGGTAGACCCAAAACATTCTTTGCTGAGGGAAAATTTGCCCTAATGATGTGCTGCACAACCACGCTTTAGAAATAGCCATAAAAAATCTGGCTGAACTATTAAACCTCAGCATAGCACAGTTCTTAAGGATGTCCTTAACATTAAATTGTTGATCTCAGAGGGGCTTCTTGCATGAGTGTGGTAGTGTACCTGTGCAAATGCTTTAATAAATTGGAGAAGGGTGTCAGTTGTTTTTAAATGTCTTTAGAGCAGGTTGATATTTTACATACAGGCTTCCTTGCTTGCTTTGCTGTCACTTTTCTCATGTCACTTTAGAGATATTCTGAAAAATCCAGGAGAAAAGAGTATATTGTTTTTCCTGATGAGAGATGTTTTTCTGTGGGTCTCTACAGTCTGCTAGAAGTTGCTCTCAGTCTTAGCTCACTTCATTGATGGGTTAATTCTGCACTTGTCTGCAAACCCATGTTATCTGTGAGGCACAGAGGGTCCTTCTGGAAACAAATTTGTAGAAATTACTGTTTTAAATTTAATTATTGTTTTAAATTTAATTGTTGTTTTACAATGCAATAATTACCCAATGTTTTCTTTAGTATATTGGCAAAAAACCCACTTAGTTGCACCACTGCAATCCCAGGGATGAAACTTTGCTCCCATTTCTACTCTCTCCACTGGATTCCAGTTTGGAAGCTAAAATATAAACAGCCATTGGGGAAGAAAATTAAATGGAAGTCGATAAATAGGACCCAGGGGAGAGCAGTACTTCATGGAATAAGAGGCTGAGCTATCAAGCAGCTTCAGTGGTATCTGCTTTTACTAATCCAGCTATACTTCACTGCAATGTTTTGCCATGAAGGACATTATCTGGCCCTAAATTACCCGTGGTTAATGTAAGATTATGGACTATTAGCAAGGTTTTAATCACATAAAAAATTAAATACATTAGAAAAGTGCTATCCAAGCATTTCAATTCTGGGCTCATGTGTGAAAGCATGCCCAGGAAACCAAGTCAGAGCTCACCAAGAAATGAGATATGGGGAAATAATTAGTCAAAGACAGGGTGAAAAAAAGCATAAGGGACCAGATTCCTGGCTGATAACTTCATGTTGTTCTGTGGACTTTCAGGGAAGAGTTAGGAGAACAGTGGGCATTTGCCAGTGCACAGCCCCCTCAGTTCCCCTCCTCTCTCACTGTACTGGGACATGGTACCCACAGTGGATGTAGGTGGGCTTTGCCCCAGCCAAGTCTGGTCACTGCAGGTTTTCATGTCCCAGCCCCGGTGCAGTGCTGTGCTGGCTGGAAAGATAAATGGCCAAAGGGGCTAGTATTTCTCTAGGGAAACTGCTTCCCTCACCTGAATGTTGCAACACCACTACTTAATGTGTCTTTTCAGTGTTAATGTTCTGTGAGAGAAAGCTAATAGGATTTGGTGGCAGTTTCTGTGAAATTCTGACATCTGTGTAGTTAAAAGACTTTCTCTAAATGTTCGAAAACTTCTTCTGAAGATTGCTCACTCGCCTGAAATGTTCTTCTGTCCTGTAAACCTTTATCATTACAAGGATGAGAGAGTTAATTCTTCCAAGGGGGGATGCTTTAATACATATGTTTTACACCTTAATAAAGAAGCCTAAACCTTGCAAAATCTATCACATTATTAGCTCAGGGAAGTTAGATGTAAATTTCAGTGAGGTGGCTTGAAGGAATGCACCACTTTGCAGGTCATTTTAGCTGTGTTTAATTTACTGTGATGACTTGTGTTCAGAGATTTGAGTATTTACACTGGACCATGGATGATACATAATAGAAGTCTGCGTGTATGTAAGCTGGTAATAGATTTGGCAAGAAAAGTGTTTTTTCTTATGTGAAAACATATTTGTAATAATTTCAACACTAATCCTGGAATTTTATTTGAAGTTGGTACTCCTTACCTTGAGAATGAGGCATGAAGGTGACAAAGGAGTCTGAGGCCTGTTTACAAAAGTAGTTCAAGCACTTGTACACCCAGGCCTCCCAATGACACTGTGATGATCAGGTATTCTATCATTTAGTCTTGTCTTTTGCCCCTTGGCAATTGCTGTTTCATCAGAAGCATTTAGAGAACTCATTGGTGCCAGGTTAACCTTGGCTAGCAAGGTTTCCTAAGTCCAAGGTGATTGATGGGTGATGACTGATGGGAACAGCAAGGAAAGAGCCCAGGAGACCCAAACCTTCACCTGGTCAGTGGAGACCTGAAATTAGTTTTCCATATCCCAGACATATCTGCTAAGAGCTGACTTGCTGGGCACAGTTGCTGTGTGTCCAGGGGGTGTTGTTTCCCACCCAGTCCTAGCCTTCAGCTTCAAATTCACATATCTTCTCCTGAAATTGTTTTCTCAGGTCTTCCAGTGCTGTGATGGGTATTATTCTGTTCAACCAATGGTGTCCCAATGTTAACAACATTCAAACCAAAACCAGAGCAGCACTGATTAACACCAGCTGATTTGTCTCAGGGTCAAGTAAAGCTTCTGTCAACAACTTGGAAAAAAGGATCAGGTCAAATCTAAAACAAGCCAGCCTGTCTGGAAAATAACTTGCTGCCTCTCTGATAGCCTGAAAAAATATTTTTTCAGCTCAGCTGCATTTTTCAGTTGCATTTTATGTAGCTGCTCATGTAACTCCACATGAAGATGAATGAGCCCAGATGTGATTTGAACATCTAATGTTCTCCCCCACCCCATGCTTTTTCCAGCCTCATGCTAAGAAAATCTCTAATTTCACAGGCCTACAAAAGAATGGAATGAGCATTTCCTAGGTGATGACAAATTCTAATTAGGTGTTGGAGTTATTGCCTTGGACTGTAAGCTCTTAAGGGCAGAGAGCGATCTTGTTTTTGGTTTTGCTTATAGACCCTGAGCTCAAAAGGGTACTGGGGCTCTGTAAAGTGTGTTCTAATTACACAGTGGCTGAAGCATGAAACCCAAACACTGGCCTTTGTTTTGTGCATGCAGGTGAAGGATGTGGTGGGTTATGATGCGCTGGGCCATTGCTTTTTCACGGAGGATGGGCCAGAAGAGCGCAACACATTTGATCACTGCCTTGGGCTGCTTGTTAAACCCAGCACTCTGCTCCCCTCCGACCGAGACAGCAGGATGTGCAAGCTGATCACAGAGGGAGCTTACCCAGGGTACATCCCTAAACCCAGGCAGGACTGTAGGTGAGTAGGAGCCTTCCTCTCTCTTCCTTCTCTTTGCAGTGTTTGGCCGTAGCAGACAGCATTACTTGCATATAATCACCTGTAGGGGTCTGGGCTGTCTGTCTCAAAGTTGGGAAAGCAGTTTGCTTGGGGTCTTTATCCTTGCACTATTCGGGTATCTACACACCTAGGGTGTACTTTTCATTTTTTACATAAAGTCCATTGAGATGGTTCCTACTTCAGGTATTGAAAACCTTTCTTTCAAAGTAAGCAGTGATGCCGTGTGTTATATGGAGTCTTGCACCCAATGGCTCAGCAAAAAGTTAGTGAGTTCAAAATGAAGGGTGTACTGACATTCATGCTCACCTCAAATGGCACCTGATTTTGAAAAGTTTCACATTGATTCAGAAGTTACCACCTGTGAAGAAAAGATACTGTTTAATGATACAGCATTGGTATTATGCATTTGTTTGGCACAGTCTGCCCAGACTCTGAAATGAAACCACAGTGATATAATAAAAGTGGTTTAGCACAGAACTGGGGCTTCACAATATAAGGACAACGACTGTATAAATCTCTTGGATCTCTAATAGTCTGTCTAAACATGAGCTCATGAAAAGATTTCTATGAGAACTCCTAGAAACTTTCATTTGCCACAAACTATCTATTAAACTTGAAAAATGCCAAATGCCTTTCATCTCCCCTTTTGCAAGGTCATTTCCTCCAAGTGTCCTTGTGGATCTGCCAGCTGAGGTTTAGATGAGAATTATAGAAACATTTGCAATCAGAAGGGTTTTTGCAAATTCTTTTTGCAGCTCTGTGGCCTTGTAGGGAAAAGTCAGGTGAAATGTAGAAGAAACACAGTCAAGTCAGCCACAAAGTTAAGCATTAGAATTTTTTCTTGAGGGAGTTCATGGATTCTTCATTATCAGTAATTTTAAAGCACAGATTAGAGAAATGTCCATCCGTCACAATACAAATGTGGTTGTGGTTGGTCGTGTCAAAAGGCAGGGTATGGACTCACTGAGGCTCTGAAGACTATTCTAGCCTTTCTTTCCATGATTTTCCAGTGGGTTTTCTGCCCATAAATCAAGGTCAACCTGGGAATATGATTTCATGACTAATTACTGGCTGTTCAGGGAACCTACTCATTTTGATGTGCATCAAGCAGCTAATTAGGTTCCTTTTTCTTTCCCCATGCCCCTGACTCCTCTTCAGAGAGTACTAGACTCTAAAAGTCAAACCTGGGTGTTTAGCAGCTAGGCAAGCAGATCTCCAGCTGGAGTTCAGGGAGCATAGCAAGTGGTCTGGAGCAGATCTGTGGAACCATGTTGTTTTCAGAGTGTTTTCCATTAAAAGCTGGACATCAAACTTGCCTTTAAAGGGTTTAAAATTGATGGTAGATCATCTTGTGGACAAGGCCCCTGTGCAACAAAACGGGAGGTCTTTCACAATGAAGATTTGTCTTTAGACCACAGAGCGTTGGTGCTGTGTTGAAGCTGCTCAGAGACAGGAACACTTCTGCCTGTAGTCCAGATTTTCCTCCACGAATTTATTCTGCTGTAGTTTGAGTGGGAAGGAATCTGTACTAACAAACCCGCTAAATTTCTGACCCTCCAAAAGTCAATGAGAAAGTCTGTGAAGCCAGACTTCCATCCTGAAAATGAGGCAGTTAGAAGTTGATTGATGCCTAACAGCTAAAATTCTTCAGGGGATTTCTTTTACTTGGAAATACTCAATCTGCTGAGACTGTATCAGTATCATCCATTCTGTCCTCAGAACAAACTGGGGTTTTGTCCAAACAAACATATTTTAACTTTTTACTTTGGCAAGGGAAAGAGATGAATTCATGCAATGCTCTTTTTCACATCTGTGTTTGTTTATAAAATGCACTTAATGACTCCATTCATAAAATAAGGGTTAATCAGCCATTGTGCTCATTTTCCACTGATAATTCTTTTAATAGTCAGAGAGATATATTTTGTGGCATTTTGAAGACTGTTATACAAATGAGCACTTTCTAATGGTACAGTGTTACGGTGCTTCAATTTGAGTGTCCTCCTTTACAAAAAAATTCAAGACCTGGTCAGAAAAACAGCTTGTTTTTGCACAGGGCTCATCCAGCCTGCAAGGGCACATGTGCACTAACACTACCCCTGGGGCAGTGGCCAAGGGGATGGAGGACGAGCACTGACTGTGGCTCTGTTGGCTTGGAAGAGGCAGGCAGGCAGCCACTGCCAGGAATTAAGACAATAGGATTGTGCCAAATGACACAGTAACCTGCCAAATCCATATGGCTCTGAGGAACAGGACAGGTCACTGTGGATATATACTGTCCTTGCCCTTGCCTACGCAGCAGGAGGTGGTCTATAAATAATCCAAACTTGTTTTTCATCTCGGACAGTACCGGGACCAAAATAGAAAAATTTTGCTATGTTTTGATGATAAACTCACAAAAACAGAACTTCCTCAGCAGAATGAATTGGCCTAAAGCCCCTGTGAAATCCCTCATGAGAAGATTAAAATAGACCTAAGGGTTCTGTAGGTTCATTGCCTGCAGGAGAGTGAATCTCACCCAGCAAATTTAGGGCCAGCCAGTCTGCTGGCTGTAAGTGCTGGGTGTTTTCTGTGGCTGGTGGTTAATGAATGCTGTTTGTCACAGGATGGACAGTGATGGATTGATCTTTACTCTTTGATGGGAGTCTTTCAATTAAGAGTCTTTTATGTGCATTAGACAAATGAAGTCCTTTTGTTTCAAAAGAAATATTCAGGAGGGTGGGAGCAAATAAAGTTAATGAATCACAGCAGGTCTTGGTAAACGCAGGCACTGGGGGTACACTTGGAAAGCCCTTAAGTGGCAATTCATTGAGTCCCTTGATTCAATGAGTCTCTAATGAACCTGAGGGCTTATTTGGAGGCAGAATTCTTTTCTGTGACTTGTGCAACAACATATTTACTTTATCATAAAACATGATTGACATCTGACAGTTTCATAGCAGACTTGGAATTGCAGTCGAAATTCCTCATTTAATACTTGGTGTTTTAAGATAAGGCCATGCTCTCTGTCAAACCACAGAGGACATGAGGTATGAGAAGAGAAAGAAATAACACATTCCTTTTGTTCCCTAGGCAGGACCCCTTATCTGGGGAGGTATCGGCCCTGCCTGTGTTGGGGGAGTTGATGGGTGATTCTGGTGCGTGCTCAAAGTGTCACTTTCATGTTGTTCTTTGTTTTCCTGACCTGCAGTGCTGTATCCACCTTCTGGATAGCGAACCCACACAACAACCTTATAAACTGTGCAGCTGCCGGGTCTGAAGTGAGTGCACACGTTTCTTATTTCCTAATAGCTCAGGCCAGTTACAGCCCTGCACGGCTGAGGGAGGCTCTTGCTGGAATAAAACCTGCTTCTGTAACACAGACTTTTTTAAAAGTGCTTGATTGAGACATACAGTAATGTGGCTGGTGCCACCAATAAAAATAATGTTTTTCCTTTTGCTCTACACTTCTTGTCACTTGCTGTTTCTGGAGCTGGGTGGCTTTAACAAAAATTCCCAGTGTGCAGCTTGAATAAATTAAATAAATGTGACTGCAGAGTCACAGAGAAGCCTTTGGCAATGATTCTGTTGATTGCAGCACAGTAATGGTGCTCCGAAATTTCAATCAGCCCTAATGCTAATTCCACAGGAATTCTTGGTCACATCAGGAGCCCTTATTGTCCTATGAAGACAAATAAACCGGCAAACCAAGCCTTATACAGAGAGATGTGGTCTTTCCAAAGCTTCCAAATCTGAGTACCTAGATTAGGGCTCCTTAATACATTTTTAGGCAGCTAAATAAAAATTATTTGATTTTTAAGTTTCAAAAGTCTCACTTATAGCTTCAATATCAATGTCAAAATAATTTCAGGCACCCTGAAGATGTGGAAGGGTGAAAGTCAATGTTTGTGTGCATTAAATTCTTTGCTGCAGAGAGTTACACAGGTCAATGCTGCTGGCTGTGATTTGTCCTGAAGTCTGGCTTACATCCTGGGCTTTACTGAGATCTCCTTGGGCTAATGCAGACCAGCAAAGTCTCAGATGTCCATTCTCTTTCTCAGGAAACAGGCTTTTGGTTTGTTCTGCACCACGTGCCAACAGGGCCCTCAGCAGGCATGTATTCCCCAGGCTACTCAGAACACATGCCGATGGGGAAATTCTCCAACAACCGTGCACATTCCAACTACCGGGTGAGTCTGCACGCAACGGGAACGCTGCCCTCGGAAAAAACACCATCTCCTCGCTCCAGCTCTTTGGGTCTGCAAGCTATTAGTGCCTGTGCTTTCTGTTTCACTGAAAGTTCCTGCAAGCTTGTTTGTGTCTGCAGATAAAGCAGCTCATGGGCTGGCGTGGGAGCGCTTGGAGTCGGCCAGCACCAGCTCCCACTTGGCTCTTGGGCATCCAGAGCGACTCTCCCCTCTGCTCAGGCTGCTTCACTGCCTCTGCACTCCTAAAATAGTGCCTCCAGGAGCATCTATTGGCAGCTTGTCTAATTATACACCTCAGCTGCCAATGTTAGCAATTAACTGAACAGCTTCTAGAGGGATAAATACGGCCGCTGTGCCTAATTGCCTTCCCTGCTTATTTACCCCTTAACGTGCTGTGGGGCTGTGTGCTGCTGAGGGCTTTAGACTGCAGCAGAGGGTTTGTGTGCATGGGGATACGTGAATTTATGACAAAAGTGCATTTCTAGAAATTTTCAGCAATTTTGGGAGATATATGCAAGTCTGGATCATCCTGGCAGCCCTCTGTTTGACATGCTGCTAACAGAAGTTGTTAGTATGATCGTGTGAGTGATTTTGGCTTAGAACAATTGGAGGTAGAGCCTGGAGATGGAAAGAACTGTAGAATTTATAAATATGCTGTGATATTGTATTTCTATTTTCCTTTAGGCTGGAATGATCATTGATAATGGTGTTAAAACCACTCCAGCCTCCGCCAAGGACAAAAGACCTATCCTGACACTGATTTCTGGGAGGTAAAGTGTTCTGCACAGTTTGGTTTGGGAAAGACTTCTCTATAGCACTGACTGAAAGCTATGAAATTGCTATGAAGCTGGAAAGAATCATTGCAATGCCTCTAGGGTGGCTCTTATTGAAGAAAGGTATTCACTTAGATAGACCTTGCCGTTTCTAACTTCATCTCTACATTTTTCTTCATAAGGGGCCCCCAACACTCACACCCTTCTGGTGTTGTCCTTGCTCTTTAGGTCTCAGCTGACATGGATGTTACATCTGCTCTAGGGTGTTCCATTGGCTTTTTGATTTTTTTGATAAGCAAGGAAATGCACTGCTGCCTGGTCAATAGTCCTACTGGGCAGAACTTGCTGCAAGAGTTTATTAGGAATTAGAAACTGAAGTATTTCCTGGGAATGATATTGATTTTATTCATTCTTTTAGAACATGCTTGAACAGGGACTGTTTATGTCATGGAGCTGATGCTTTGCTTTCAGATTTCAATCTAATTCCACCAGATTGACACTGCAATAATAATCACAATTAAATACACAGAGTGATCTTCCATCTCTGCTGCTGTGCACAGCCTCTGTGTGGTGTAATGGAGTAATTTGGAAATACTGGAAACCTCTCTATACACTGTATCATATCAGCAGGCCCGCTGTGGTCTGGTTGCTTCTGAGAATTCCCACTCTTTCCCCAGAGCTGATGCCAGTGAGGAGGTTGATGTAAGGACTTGCAGTTGTACCCTCGTATCTTATTAGAGGTTGAGTCTGGCTCTTAACTTAGTTACCAACCCCCAGACATGTAAAAGGACTTAAATATGCTCAAATTTCATAGTTTTCTTTCCTAACATACTAGCTGCCTTCAGTTGCATCCAACCTGCATTCTCCCTCCCTTACCCCCAGCTGGGTTTCTTGACAGAAGAAACCATATAAGGAAGAGAAACCTGCTGAAAATCTCTACTCAGCAGGGGGAGAATGACAATTTTATCCTTTTCTCCTTTCCATCTCTGGGTTACCCAGACTACTGTAGTCATGCACTGGGCAAGCATTGCAGGGGTGAGATCAGTCCTCCTGCCCAGGGGAACCCAGCCAGGAGCTCAGATATTGGTTATCCTGTGATCCACATCACCCCAGCATCCTGGCTAGCAGCTGGTGCTAAAATATGTTCAAAAGTGAATGTTATTTACATTATTTTAATGCTCAGTTAATTGAAGTGATTAATTCAATGGTAAAAGTAACTGCTAAAAAGTAACTTATTAAGAGCAGCCTGCTCTTGGGAGTCTGATGCTGCTTTTCCATACAGCTGAACACATGCCTTGGGAAACTGCCTGCTGCCACAGGCACAGTAAGTGACTACAAAAGGCAATTTCTCCCTTGCCATACAAGGACAGGAATGACCCCTGGAAGCCAAACAATTGGCAATACAGTCATGGTTATGCTTGGGGATTACCCACTGGCATAGGCTGCCCCTCAGATTATTTATTCCGTTTTTCACTTTTCACGTGTCAAGACTGAGGAACTGAATAAATTATTATAGCTGAGCTGGCTGGGGCAAACTGTGAGCTAGGCTGGACAGTTACAGAGTTGGAGAGATTATTCTACATTGAGTTATAGCATTAAATATCTGAGTAAAATTCTGTACCCTGTAGTGTTCCTCCAGTTATCACAGATGTGAATGAAATTGGAATCCATCTCAAAATATCTGTATTTAACCATGTCTAGAGAATTTAAGAAGGCTGATACTAAATCTCTTTCTGAAAGCAAATTCACGGTGATGAAGCTGCCAAAGCAATATTCATTTACTGGAACCCTATCAGCCTGATGCTCAGTTTTAGATTGATATGATGGCTTATTAAGCAAAGCAAAGTGCTATTGAATATCTGTTAGCAATTTGACAGCTTGGCCTCACTATCCATTGGTGAGGAATGAATTTTAATCTCTGGACCATCCGTTGCTGGCACTGAGTTGGATACTCATCTGTCAGGTTTTCTAAGCTGTGTAGTATGATGGAAGATGCTCCTTCAATAGTAAAAAGGAGAGCTGTGCCTCGACATCGGGTAAATGACAGCTGGGCTCAGCATCACTACAAAGAGCCAGAGCCTTGCTCAGACCCTGTGGTCCGAGTGGTGGCTGACAGGGAGCAGCTGAGGGCACATGTCGCTGCAGTTTCCACTTCTGTCTGCTTTTTTTGCTACATCAAGCCAGTATTTCATCATACTGAGACCTTCAGAGTTAATAAATCTTGTACATGTGTCCTGTGTAGTGGGAATAGTGAAGGACATACTCTCAGCCCCTCTCTGAGATGTTTTAATTCCTTTCTACAGCAAGAAAAACTTGGCAGTGGTACTCAAGGCCACAGTATAGCCAAAGTTAGGAGATAAGAAAGCTCAAAAGGGAAAACAAAAGGATATTTATCTAAATAACAGGAATATGCTAAAGGATAACAGTAAAGAATTTTTTAAAAAATCTCAGACTTTTGGGAGCAGTAATAAACTTTCCATGCTTTCAGCAATTTATCAGCAATACAATACTGGAAAGGTGAAAGGAAACTTGGAGTGGGTCTTTACAACTGCCTTGCCTGGACCTTCCTTCTCTTGGCAGCTGGGTCTGGCCATCGCTGCTTGACTAGACATACTACGTGGATGGACTGTTGTCCCAAAGCTGTTCCTGAGTTACCACAAACCAGATGTTTAGCAGGGCCATGCAGAGAGCAAGGCTACCTTCCCTCCCCAACCTTTCTACTCTCCTTCTGGTTACAGATACAGCCCACACAAGGATGCTGATCCTTTGAAGCCCAGGGAACCTGCAATAATTGAGCGCTTTATTGCCTACAAGAATCAGGATCACGGGGCCTGGCTGCGAGGTGGAGATGTGTGGCTGGACAACTGCCAGTGAGTTTTGCCTTATTTCAACTCTCAGAGTTCAGCCTGGTGTTTATGGCAAGCATAGCTGTGGTTCAGACTATTTATATCGCTTTGCACCTTTCATATGGCCAAGATTGAAATAAAGATGAAATGTTATGTAACCACAGGCATTATTTTATACAAACAAAACCTGCTTTGTCTGAGCTGAAGATCCCTCAGATTGTTTCTCTGTGTAATGCTGACCAGCATTCACAAATGGTCACAATACACACAGACAGGCACACAGGTGCAAATAACTAAAAATAAAAACTAATTGTTTTACATGAAAAATTAGGTACTTTGAAAAGAAAACAGCAAAATCCACTACCTTCCCTGGCTTAGCGAAGTCACAGATCAGTTTTATGTTTTATGTGGTTCACTGTTATGCTGAATAAGCAGGTACTGACGAAGCAGAATAAAACTATGCATCACAGCAGCAAGGGAGAGAGACTGGGCAAGTGCGTGTTTTGCTCCTTGAAGGCCATTTCCTGCACTGGTCAGAGCAGATATTTGTTTTGCACTTGAAAACAGATGATCTGCTGCAGTTTCTTTTGCTGAGCCAGGCTCCTGATATCAATCTCAATGAAAAAAAAGAGGAGAAAAAGGAAAAAGCCCCTTTATGAGGCATCTAGTGATAACCCTGGTGGGAATCGCTGTCACCCTGGTATCTGGTGTCCAATTCCTGGCCAGAGCCACCTCACCTTTTGAGTGACCCAAACCTCTTAAAGCAACCGGTTGGTTTGGCAAGAAAGGGGTTGTAGCAGAACAGTCAAAAACATCATATTGAGCAATACAGTTTGTGTTTCTTATGAGCCACAAGTATCCCTCCTACTTCATGGTCAGCAAATGTTGCCCTCACAGATCCCACCCAGGTCACTGGGACATTCACATTGCTTATGGAGCAAATGGAAGGGTGCTGAAAGACCAAATGCTTTATGAGTTTCCAGCAGCAAATATCTGAGCGTATGTGAATTGGAGGAAGCAGCCATCAAACTGTAATTGTCTTTATAGCCACAGCCATTTCCATTTCTATTGCTACAAAAAGACTTATGTATCGCATTAACGACGCAAATGTTCATGTGGCACCGGGGAAGGCGAGGAGGCGATAGGGTGGGAAGGGCTGCCACCTACAGACAGCGGCGCGGCGTGGGCTCTGCTCTCCTGTTACTGCCGAGATCGGAGAGGGACGTGGGAAGGGTGTGAGGACACCAGCAAGGCTGACTCAAACTATCAGGGCATTGTAGCCTTTCTATAAGCAGGAGCCATGGACCGACAGTTGCGATTTATCTCGTCTGAAAGCTTGAAATTTCAGCAAAATAGACATTCTATGTTTTGTTTTTATTTTCAATAAGGAAACTCTCTTCTCTGTCTTCCTGTTAATGAAAGAGAAGCTGAGATTCTCTCTTTCTGTCACAGTTCCCCTTGCAAAGCTCTTTGAGGGAAGCAGTCTGTGATATATGAAGACAGGGGAGTACAGAGGTGTGCATATGGCAAAACACTGTTAAATAATAAAAGCGAGTTGGAGTGGGAGTTAAGCACGACTTTTTTATCCAACTGTGAAAAGAGTGTGGTCATTAGACAAAGGGATAAAGCTTTATCAGACAAGTAATTATGCCTAGTAATCACTGTCTGAACCTCAGCTTGGAGCAATCAGGTGCATGTCTGCTGCTTCATGTGATCTGCATGTACTGCAAGTTGTGCCAAAAGAGATCTTCCAAAACTGGACAGGGAACAAATCTGGAAAAACTTGAGTTGCCCCTGAGCACTGTATAGCAATTAACCCCTGCTGTTCACCACCTCATTGTTTGGCTTATTGTAGTTTGACATGATAAACCAAAGCAAACCCAAATCTCTTCTGAAGCATCTCCCTCCTCTTTGCAGGTTTGCTGACAATGGCATTGGACTGACCTTGGCTAGGTAAGTGTGGCACAGGTTGTGTGGCAGCCTGAGGCACAGGTGGTGGGGCTGGGTGTGAGCAGCCCTTTCACCTCCAGCCCTTCCCTCTTAGTGGTGGGACCTTCCCTCATGATGACGGCTCAAAGCAAGAAATCAAGAACAGCCTGTTTGTTGGTGAGAGTGGAAACCTGGGGACTGAGACAATGGACAATGAAATCTGGGGACCTGGAGGTCTGGATCACAGAGGAAGGACCCTGCCCATTGGCCAGTAAGTTGAGCTCAGCACATCAAAGCACTCACTGTTCCTGCTCCCAGCCCAAACTCCAGCCCAGTGTGGTTTCTTCAGTGCTGTTCAGTTTTAATAACCATTGCACAGAAAGGATTTGATTTCATGTCTCCTGATCCCAGAGTCCTCACTGTGCAGCTGCTGCTGGCAGGTACATCCTTGCAGGCTGCCAAGATAGCATCAAGCTTCTCTTTCCTTCCCCCTCCCCTTTGCAAGTGGATCTTAGAGGGCAGCAACAGGACTGTGTGCTAGCAGGGCATTTCTGTACATGTGGTCAGCAGTGCCTGAGTAATGTGACTGTCTCCACCTGAGTCATCTGCCAGGAAGGCTCATGGAAGCCCAGGTCCTCAGCACAGCTGTTGCTATTGCTGCTGCAAAGGGATTTGATGCCTTTGTTAAATAGTTTTGAAATGGGCAGCAAACTTTGTGTGTGGCCTCTTGCTTTGCTGTTATTCCTAAAAGTATAGTTATCCTAACAGTAGCCCTAAATGAACAAGCAGCTCAGCTGATTTTTTTTTTCTGCCATATTATAGGCCTCAACTTCACTGTCACTAGCAATACAGAAGGCTCATTATTAACTCTAGCAGTAATGAAAACCCAATCTGCTATGGCACTCCCAATATCCTTTATGCATATATATGTGGGCATATCTCATCTTGGGTGTTGTGTGCAGAAACTCAGAGAGACACAACAAATGCACAGGAACAGGCAAGTCTTCTCTAAGGGAAACCATTCATATGAAGAAGGGATCAAATTTATTTGTTGAAGTGAAATTTGAAACATCTTATCTTAGCCTCTTAAAGGGCTTAAGCAACTCATTCACTTAATCTGCGTGAAAAATGGTGTCTTCTGTACCTTGCAAATATCAGAAAAGGCTGTTAAAGGTTCATTATCTGTCCCTTCACCTCTTCTTAGCTCTACAGACTGTAGGACCTTTCCTTGATTTTCAAATCCTTTTTTTTTTTAATTGCAGTTGATTTGCAACGATTCTCTCCAAGTTCCTTTGAAAGATATTGTGGGACTTCCTTTAGCCCAGCCATTACTCAGCCCAAGGAGTCTGCACAGCTCTGTTGAGTTTCAGGTTTCACTGCTGCAGAACTCATTTCTGATGGCAAATATGAATTTATTCATCTTTAGGTCAATGCTTTGGCATTGCTTTAAGTTCATTCCCTGGAGGAGCACAGACTAAATAAAGATGATCTGTTCAACATGAAGGAACTTGAGCTGAACTTGCAAGGATAAGAGGACTTCACAGACCTTAGAAGGAGAGAAATCCCTTCTCTTCCAAAACCTGAACTCAGGAGTCATCCTGTGGTCTATGAAAAATAAAAGCAGCTAAGAAACAAGTGCTGTGGGACTGTACATGTCTAGAATACAGCTCATCCTGATGCTAACGTGTCGTGACCAAGTCTCTCTGTCTCCTCCAAATGCATTTTAGGGATTTTCCCATTCGAGGGATTCAGTTCTACGATGGACCCATCAACGTCCAGAACTGCACCTTCCGCAAGTTCGCGGCCCTGGACGGTCGGCACACGAGCGCCTTGGCCTTCCGGCTCAACAACGCCTGGCAGAGCTGCCCCAACAACAACGTCACCAACATCCACTTTGAAGATGTCCCTGTGAGTTATCCTTCTCAGAAAGGCCTTTTTGGCTTGGAAATGGGGCGGTGGGAGGAGAAGTCATGAGGTCGTCAGGGGGTTGCCAGTTGTCTTTGCCAGAACAGCATGGCAGCAAATAGAAAGGAAATTGGATGGGCACAATAACGAGAAAATCCAATTCTCTGTCAGGTTTGCAGCAAGCCAGAAGCAGACATCAGTTTAAAAGCCAATAAAATAATTAGTGACATTAAGTGAAGTGAAAATAATTTCCATTTCTGTATGTCTCAAAAACTGAAACAAGCAGAAGAATCTGCCCCTTTATTTTCAACAGCAGTATAGTATTAAAACAACAACAGAAAGAAGTATGTTTTCTGAAAGGTCTAACTGGCCTAAAAGCAGAAAATACTGATTTTGGGGAACAGCCAATGAAACTGAGCCTCTGCAGGGTAATTCTGCAGCCCTGTGCACCAGGGTAATTTCATGGACTCCAGTCCTGCAGACATAAATGAGAGCAGAGCCCAGACAAAATGTGTTTGCCAAACTCTGAATTACCGTATGAACTTCTGGGTGCTGGTCTGAACCTGTCCTGGGGCGTGTGCTTTTGAGTTATTTTTGTATTGCCCTGAACAAATCCATTCTAACTGGTTTGCTGAGGTTCACCTCTAGCAGCTGCTAAATCCAACTGCCAAACATTACAAACAAACAAATAAATAAAGTGGTTGGACTGAAATTATTTTGGTTGCTTAATTTTCAGAAAATTAGCAGACTTGCTCACAGGTCAGGAAAAGTGCTGACTAGTGCCAAATGTGATGGGAAAGGCAAAATTCCCCTAAAAGTGTTGGTCGGTCACGCTCTCACATTGCACAGGGCAAGCTGGTGGCACGACATTTATTTATGCTGGATAAAAATATCAGTCAGAAGTTGCCTGAGCAGCCTTTTCTCAGGGGAGGTTGCTGAGTATTCCCCTCATCAGTGTGACTTCTTGTGGCTTTGGAACCTTACAACTGTGTTAGCAAACAATTAGTGAAGTGGCTGTAGTGAAATCGCCTTGTCTCCTGAACCTTCCTCCAGAATTTTAAAACAAATTTCCCATAACTGAGGCTGGAATTCTGGTTGTTTTAGCCTTTCCCCCGTGGTCAGCAGGGAAATGTGTGTCTGCACTGCCTGACAAACCAAACACACCTTTTAAGTGTGTGACCTGACTCTACACTGATTCAGAGGGAATGTGCAGGCAGAGCCAACCCTAATGTGCCTGTACCAAATGGCAACAATATTCCTGTCTTTTACAAGACCAGCTCAGCTGAAAATAATTTTGGTGCTTCTGTCTGTGGATAATTGGTTTCAGAAGCTCAGTTTTATTACCACATCAACCACAGGTTGATGGTCTCAGAGGACCTGCAACCCCAGACTCCACCAGAATCGCAAGGCCTCAGAACCATCAGACATCAAGCCTACAATGTCTCAAGCTGAGCTGCCAAAATCTATGGCCCTCTAAAGAATGGTGATGGTAGTGCATATAGATTTCTTCAAGCAGAAGTTGACCCCCAAACCCAGAACTACTTGTCCAAACTACTTTCCAATGCCAAATGAAGTCAGGAAATGGGTAATTTGAGGCACTGTAGCGACCCTATGCACCCTTTGCTTTGTACTCTAAGTGATTAATTCCTTGGTGGAGATGTAAATGTTTCACTGTTTTGTTTAGATCACCTCAAGAGTCTTCTTTGGAGAACCTGGCCCCTGGTTCAATGATCTGGATATGGATGGTGATAAAACATCAGTTTTTCATGATGTAGATGGTTCTGTATCAGAATATCCAGGCTCATACCTGATCAAAGAAGATAACTGGTTAATCAAGCACCCTGACTGCATTGATGTGCCGGACTGGAGGGGTTCCATCTGCAGTGGGCACTTTGCACAGGTAAAGCTGCTTATTTTGCAGTATCTTTATCACTCTATTTTATTTTACATTTCTTGGCACTGTAAAATTTGACCTTTAGAAATGGACTTTCTTCAGGGTGCTCAGTGTGTATTTATCAGCATGTCTGCACAGGTGGTTTTGAACATGAGGAATACTGTGGTACATTTTCAGATACTTTGCCCTTGGGCTGCTGACAGCTCCAGCTTCTGCCTGAAGTCTCCTGAGAGCTCCATGGGCATTAACAGATTAATATTCATAAATCCATGGGCTGTTGGCTAGTTATTTTTCCTTGATTTATGGAAGGAAGTGTTGCCCACGGTGTTATGGGAAATGTGCTGAGCAGTCGAAATTAGACTTCGGCTCTCAAGTTCTTTCATCCTGTGTGTGACCACCAAACCATTCTTCCCACCACAGGAGCTCTGAGTGCTGTTGCCATGAGAGCCCTCACTTTCCTCTGCTGAGAGTGCCTGGTTTTGTCTTGGGTGTTGCAACTGTTGTGTTTTTTCAGTGCGGTGCCACTACAGCCAATTTCTAACCACTGAGCTGGGTTTCATGCTTCTGAAATCCAGACAGAAGGGTCCTTGTTCAGCAGAAGTCAGATGTCTGAGGTAGATACTGTCCTGCTGCTGAGGGTTGATTAACACAGTGGAACAACTCAACCCTGCTGCAGCCTGTCTGAAGCCTTCTCTGGCTCATGCACTTGAACTCCATGGATGAGGAAATGGTCTNTTTTTTTAATTTATTTTCTGAAAACAGTTTGCTTTTTTGAAAAGGAAGCCTAAGAAATTGATGGTGAGTGCAAGGCGTGCAGGTCCCTGCTGTGCTCACAGGGCTCACACCAGCTCACATCTATTGAGTAACTGGCCTTTAATGTTTTACTGTAGATCATTAAACCCTTTGTGATCTTTTTTTCCATCTAGATGTACATCCAAGCCTACAAGCCAGCCAACCTGAAAATGAAAATAATAAAAAATGACTACCACAATCACCCACTCTACTTGGAAGGGGCTTTAAGCAAAAGCACTCATTACCAGCAGTATCAGCCAGTTATAACTCTGAGGAAAGGCTACACCATTCACTGGGACAAGACAGCCCCTGAAGAGCTGGCCATATGGCTCATCAACTTCAACAAGTGAGTGATCCGAATTCCAACATTCCAGCCCAATAATGTAACTGCACATTTTTAATGGGTGAGGTCATCACCTCATGAGCTCTTCCAGAATGAACATGCTTGTTCCAGGAAGTCCATTGAGTTCACCATCTTTTCATTAGACATCTCAGATTGCTGTTTCCTCCCCTGGGAAGCCCTGCAGATAGCACGGTTCATTTTTGGAACTGTAGAGTTAATTCATTCCTGGTGCATGGAAAACACAGGTGTAGAAGTCAGGAGCAGATCTGACCTACATTGCTTAACTAATCCATGGTTGTTATATCTAATTTACATTGCATTGATTCATCTCAAACCATGAAAATTTTAACTGGCTAGGAAAAAATTAACTTAGATTTTTCATAGTGACTTATTTAGTTTGGCTTCTAGCATGCCCAGTAAAATAATAGTTATGTGTTGACTTGTTACAATGTGGGTCTTTGCTATTTTTAGGAATGACTGGATCCAAGTAGGGTTTTGCTATCCTAGAGGGACGACGTTTTCCATTCTCTCAGACATCCACAACCGTCTCTTGAAGAAAACATACAAAACTGGAACCTTCTACAGGACCTCTCAAATGGAGAAACTGGAGCACAGATACCCTACCAAAGGATATTACTACTGGGATGAGGACACTGGGTAAGGAAGCAGACCTTCCTGATTTAAACACTGCCTTGAGATCGCTGCTGGAATTGTGAGTCGTTTGGCTAATGCCACTAGTGAGGATCACAACAAAACCAGGAAGGTTTTCTGGGAATGTGACCAGCGTTTAATTTTTCTGGGACTCCCACGGCTGCCAGTCATTCATAGGCTCTTCTGCACTGCCAATTACTCCAGGAAATGCTTTGCCAAGTGAATACAAATTAGAAAAAAAATCAAAGACAAAAGCAAAGTGCAGACCATGAAACTTAACTGAAGACACATGCAATCCTTGTTGTTTTGAGCCGCAACCATTTATAAACACTGTGAGAGGGGTGCACAGCAACTAAGAGTGTAAAGTCTGTTATTTTCTTTTAAAGCATTAAAATAATGGAAAAGAAAGAAAGACCTAAAATGCAAAGCATGTTTTTCTACATATATGTTTCGTTATAGAAGAGAGTTCAAAGGGAGTTTAGATGCCATCTTATTTCTCTGTTCTAAGTTACCTGTGCTCCCTAAACCATTTCTGAGACTTGTGTCCCCTTTTCTTTGCATGTGGTATATTGGGCAGTATAAAACACAGACATCAGTGTCAAGGGTTGCAGTGCACATTATTGGAGAGCATAGAAAGGAGTCCATCAAAACTGAGAGTTGGCTTTTTTTTACACAAAGGTTTGAAGGATGCTTTTTTCTCCTGTCTGCAGGCTGCTGTTTCTGAAACTCAAAGCTCAAAATGAGAAAGAGAAGTTTGCTTTCTGCTCTGTAAAGGGCTGTGAACGAATAAGAATCAAAGCTGTGATCCCAAAGACAGCGGGTGTCAGTGACTGTGAAGCCATGGCCTATCCCAAGTACATTGAGACACCAATAGTGGAAGTCCCAATGCCGAAGAAGCTCTCCAGTGCACAACTGGTAAGGCAGTTGATTTCTTATCACAGAATGATTGCTCATGTAAATCTGTAGTTCTGGCACATATTATGTCCACAGATATACCAGGTTCAGAATATCTTGTGCCTGAGTTTCTGAAATGGTTCAGGCATATGAAACAGTAGGAAACAGATTCTTGCACACGCAGAGAGCACAGGTCCTCAAAGGACAGAGCCACACAAGACTGGGGTTGAAGTTGGAGACTTGGTCTTTTGGGGCTCTGATGTGATGTCTGTGCTTAAAGGCACAGGGTGAAAAGTGATGAGCTGGAAGACAGGTTACTCCAGGAAATGGAGAGGCAGCAGGTTCCTTGCCTGGCCTCCAGTAAGAACAGCAGGTCAAAGAGGGGGCTGCATAGCTGAGTGTCTCATTCATATAATGCACAACACTGTCTCCTGTATCCACTCTGGTTCTGGGGTAGGGAGGGGGATATTGTTGTTTAGTTGGTTTTTTTCACTCATCACCCTTGAAACTGGAATGCACAGCAAAACCTTAGAGAATTATGTGTCAGTTCTGCAAAGTGAGAATCACTCTGCCATTTGGTGAAACAATTTAAATGGTGACAGGATGAGCAGAGAGGTTACCACTGTGCCCAGTTTCATTAGCAATGTAATTTGGCAAGTCAGTGCTTATTATGTATCTTTCTTGTTGATTGAATTTCAAGATTTAAAGTGTTGTTGAAAAATACAGCATTCAGATAATGGACATTCTGATTATTTTTTTTTTTAAACAGAAGACCAAGGACCACCTAATAGAAGTGAAAATAGAAACTTATAAGAAACAGTATTTCCACCTGAAGGATGACTTTGCATACATTGAGGTGAGGAAATCCCCTCGATGAACTCATATGGGATGAAATTCTAAGATACTTGCTTCATCTTTATGGAAAACTTGCTTACAAAGGTACCATGGTTAGTTAGATTCAGGTCACTTCTGCATTGTATTTTGAAAAAAGAAAAAAAGGGGGGTGGTGGGGAGGAAAAAGGCTGTAACTTTCCCTACCAGTGAAAATGCAGGTCAGCTTGACTTCAGAGACCTGGAATTCTGTCCCATCATTGATGGCTCAGGTCCATCAATGCTTCTTACAAGTAATCATTTGCAATTGTGTTACTATGATAGATCAAGAGTGTTTTTCCCCCTGCACAGGTTGACGGTGTCAGGTTTTTCCTCACTGATGAGGGTATCCAACTGGTTGTGATTGATGGACATCATGGAAAAGTTGTTGATCGAGTGACATTCAAAAACTCCATTCTACAAGGAATCCCAGCACAGATAGAAAATTATGTCAACAACATCAAAGATCAGTGAGTAAATAATCTGACCTCACTAAGGTGCAATGTACAAGAACAGTGTATAACACTAGTCATTTTTGTGGATTTTGTCACCCAACATAGGCCAGTGTGTTTTTGTACCTGATGATTCCAACAGAGCCCAAATTTGTGCAGGATGTGCAGGCAGCAGCAGGATGCAGACTCTGTGATTTAGGAACTGATTGAGCCCCAGACAAGCTGCAGAGCTACATTTATGTTGTGGGTTACAGACAAACTGCAGACTTAAATTCACCAAGCACTGTTCAGTACAGATGTGCACAGTTTGCATTTTTCTACTTCCTGCATGTTCTCTCAAATTGTAGAAAATTGCACTAATAAAATACATTCCCCTTTGCACACTCCCCTGTCCAGACCTAATGGCTGGATGCTTTTATATTTTAAGTATGAGCAGCCAGAAATGCAGAGTTTTCCAAATAGGTGGTAAGTAACCAACACATGTTGCTGCATCCCGGAGAACAGCAGCTTCATCTGCTGGAAGGAGAACTGGAACAACATCAGAAACTTGTTAACCAAAGGGGCTGATCCCATATTAGTTTGTGGAGTGCTCTTGGGAAGTGAATATATTTCATTGTTATTAAATCTGTTTGGATTTGAAATCTGATATGTAACATTTAATACAAATATGAGTGCTTTGTTAATGAATCATCTGAAATAGCTGTGGGAAAATTGACAGGATATTGTTCTGGCATTTACTCTAGAGACTTGGGGCAAGTTTCAGCAGAGTGCCATGCAGGTGGCACCAGATGTGTTTCTATTGTCCCAAATAATTCTGGAGGTTGCAAAAATCACATCCAGTAATTAGTTCAGAGAATCATGACAGTTGCTCACTTTTCTTTGATAAAAAATTAGATTTTTTTCTTTTCAGTGAGGTCATCATCCTGCTTTACAAAAATTCCAATCTCAGTCATGGCTACATCCAGATCCTGGATGTTTTCTTACTTTAGAAGATTGAGTCATATTAGGCTTTAGGTGTATTTAAGTCTTTATGAGCCTCATTGTCTTCTCAAGACTGGATTAGTGCTGGAACAGGATTAGCATTAGTATTTGGATTAGGACCAGAAGTGGACTAGTCAGCACCTCTCAGGTCTCTCTCAGCTATGTCTTCGCAAGAGTTGAACCCCAAAACTATTGTCCTTCTTTCACAAAAGTTTTCCCAGCCCAGCTCCTGCAGGCCATCCCAATTTGGTCAGGCACAGGTTTCAGCTGTGGCCATGGAACCACTTCCATCCCCCGGCTGGATGACAGGGTTGCTCAGACTGAGCTGTGGGAGCTGTGCAGGCAATGGGACCGTGTAGGGGAGCTCCTGGTCACCTTTCCCTGCCACAGTGCAGGGCACAGGCTGTAAGAGAGAGAGACGGTGCCAATGGAGGGGTTGGAGCCACACTGGCCTCACTCATCACCTGTGAGGAGACTGCTAAAACATCTTCCAGGTTCATGGATTTGGGGGTGTGAGGTGTCTCTAGCCACGATAAGCCTTTCCATTCATTTAAGCAACTCTCTGCAGGCCAAATGCCTTTTTTTTTTATAAAATAAATCCATTTCTATGATGAACTTCCCAGGGCTAAAAATACAAAACATCTGGAGAATTTACTTTAAATTTCTATAGCAGGAAATGATTAATAAAAAGTAATGATCTGAGTGAACTGAAGGTAAAAAAAGAGGTGATTCAGCATTCACAAAGTAGTCAAAGCCAGCCTGCCAGCTCAATCCAATCTTGTAGGCACTGGAGCATTTTAACACCTTACGTTTATTCTATGAAAAGTCCTGATAACTCTTAACTCTTTTGCTTTTCTTGCTCCTCTGCCACCACCCATTGCTATTTTCCCTGAACAGTTCCAATTCCAGCTGAGGTGTTAAGATAAAACTGCTGCCCTCAGGAGCTCAGGGCTTGAGCTCCACAGGAGCTGCTGCCTAATTAATTTTAGTGACTTGTGTCCACAATGATGCCGTAAAACAGACCCAGCATGGCTCTCATTCTGAAAGACTGCAAAGGCCATTTGAGTCAGGGCAGTTTCATTCATGGAAACCCCACAAGGTGGAATGAAATAATTTCATCTAAGCAAGTGTTTGCTCAATTCATGTTGTGCAGCTTTCAGTAGGTGGTGAACAAAGACAACATCCCAGGCTCACTGGACATAGTAGCAAAACCTCCACAGAACTTAGTGGAGAGAGCTCTTTGAGGTGGCCATTGGAGGTGTCTGTGGTCTTGTAGGATGTAATGAGTTTAACTTCACCGAGCACCCTGTGTAGTGAAAAAAGTCTCACTACAAGATTATCTCTTCATGTTTAATTTGGGTTTTATTCTATCCATCTAATTAAGCCTAACCAGTTATCAAATTTTACTCAAGCAACTACAGATTTGCATTAGCTTAGCTCACTTACCTATTTTCTTTTGTTTATCTCTTGGCATTTGTAGAGGACCCAAAGAATTTTGAGGTGAAATACAGTGCATGTAAGTCAGTCAGTAATAGTAATAGTGATAGTAATAATAATAATGATAATAATTATGCACTTTTAAAGCAGAAGCAGACTGAAAGGAAAACAATCAGACCAATAAAAGTCTCAGAGGAGTAAATTTCTTCAGGTTTAATCTGCTAATGAAAAATGAAAGAACAAGTAATTACTTGAGACTTGCTAAGAGCATCCTAGAGAGAGTATGTATCTTTCTGAGCAAAGCAAGATGGAACTGCAGGTTGAAAACATTTAAACCATCCTAGAAAACAGTGTTTTAAAAAAATAAGTGACTTCTGTCTGCTTTCTAGTGGGTTTTGCCTGACTGGGAAAATAATATATGAGTTAACTGTGGGAAAGCACTGATAAAAGCCATTAAAGCTGAAGCCACTGTAGTTTGTGGGTGTCTGAGTCACACAGGCAGAAGTTACCAGTGCTCAAGACAAACAAGTAAAGAATGTGTTCTGACTCTTTTTTATCTATACATGTCTTTGTTTCCTTCAGCTCTATAGTACTGGTGACATCTAAAGGAAGATTCATTTCAAGAGGACCATGGACTAAAGTGCTGGAGAAACTTGGAGCAGAAGAGGGGCTTAGGTTAAAAGGTAACTGCCCTTTCAAAACTCAGTTATAATCCCTTTTGATCTATTCCCCTCCCAGGATTTCAGTAAAGGCACCTTTTCTCTGCTTCTAAACTTTGCCTTGCTTGTTTCTATCAGCATGTGCTCAAATATGATGGACCAGTAATTTATTTATTCTGTAAGGTTGTATCCAGTGCAGCTTTGGATAACAGTGCTCAGTTCAAAACTGTAGATGGAAGAAGTACTCTAGCAGTTGTTCATAAATGTAAATAATTCAGGGGTTTGATTTTCCAGACTAATTTTAAATAAAAAGACATTTTAATAATAGGAATATTGGACCTTTTCCCCCATTAAGTGCCTGAAACCAGGATTTTTTACTTGTCTGAACTTTTTTTAGCTGCTTTTCTCTTGAAACAATTCCCACTTTATGGCACAAAGCATATTGTTTTCAGAGCATTATGCATTGCAGTATATTGCTCTATGTGCATGTTGCTCCAATCAGCTCTGTGAGCTTTTGGCATGCTTTCCTTTGGGGTGGTGTGAGGGTGGGGGTGTGTTATAGTTACTAATGTAGATCTTGTCTATTGTCCCGAACTTTCCTGTGAGGGTGGTGAGCATTGTCACAGGTTGCCAGAGAGGTTGTGGATGCCCCCTCCCTGGAAGTGTTCAAGGTTGGATGGGACTTGGAGCAACTTGGTCTACCAGGTGTCCTGCCCATGGCAGGCAGGTTGAACTCAATGACCTTCCAACTCAAACATTTCTAGGATTCTGTGATCATTCCCCCACCTTCCCCAAGCAGGAAATGGGTTTGAATATAACCACTATGCAAATAATGACAGCTTCGACAGCTCAAACTGCCTGCTAGGAAGGGTTTTTTTCCATCTCACTTTCTCCTCTGCAATGGAGCGCACATTGTTGCTTAATGGAAGCATACAAAATGTATTTAAAATTTTAATTAAGCTAAATTAGGAAAATATTTCTTCCGTACCTGGAGAATGCATGCTGCCAAAGTTTGCGTGCTCGTGTGCACCTGCACCCATCCAGCCATGGGATGTAACCATGCACAGAGGTTTTCTGGTGCAGCCCTGACACACTCCTGATATATTTGCTCTTATCTGCAGAAAAAATGGCTTTTGTCGGCTTCAAAGGCAGCTTCCGCCCTGTCTGGGTGAAGCTGGTCACTAACGAGGACTCAGCTAAAATCTACCAAGCACTGCCAATTCCTGTGGTGAAGAAAATGAAGTTGTGAGGACACCCTGCTGTGCCTCCTGGCTGCCAGCACTGCCCCATGGGACGGACTACTGACCGCTCGCCGCAGGCGCCTCGCCAGCCTGCACACCAGGTGTAGCATTTTGTTGTTGTTGCTGTTCAAAAAGAAATCTTACTGTAAGTAGCTAGAGTGGCCACATGTGACAGAAAAGCCTTCCTCTGTGACCAGCGTGTGTCCTGTGATTGCCAGCCCCGCACTGGCTGGCGGGTGCACCGACACCGCGTCGACTCTCGCGTTACTAAGCAAGGTTTGACCTGTTTTTACCAGGTGCTGGTTTTATCAGCGCCCCTGTGACAGACTAACTTACATGCTGCCTCTCCAAAGGAGAGTTCTAGGTCTGAAGGCCATTGAGGATTATTGCTTTTGCCAGCCTCTAAGTTGTCCAAACACTTTTGATTTTCCATAGTGTGACTGGCTGCTCACATAGACATGGAATGCCATTTCAAAGGCTGGTTGACAATCTAAGGCAGAAAGAATCTATTTGAGTGATTACCTGGATGCTGGGAAATGTGACTGGACAGTAGGTATTTATCCTAAAGCTTCTATGAGGTTTGATCAAGCTCTTTGGGTTGTGTTTTGTACATGCAACCCAAGGCACATAGTTGGGGAAGAGAGGAAAGAAGGAGCAGACAAAACATGCCAGTGGAGACTGATGAAACCGCATATTCCTGCTTGCTCAGAAAACTGAGTTTTTCCTCTGGATCAAGGAGTTTTAAAAGTGATTGTACAAACAGGAAATTTTCCTCCAACAAGCAGCTGCAGGCTAGAAGGAGAACAATGTCAATTAGCACAGGTATTTTATTTTCTCAGCCTTTCCCATACAACCTTTCCCCTCTGTATAATAATGTTCAGAATCAGTCTGGAGGGTTTATGTTGTCAGTTAAAGCCATTCATTCAGGGCTTCCAGGTTTTAGCTAGGATTGCTGGGACTTGCCTTACTCAGCATCAAATAGGGTAACCAGCCCTCTTCTTTCCCAGGACATCAGAGGGAACAGGGTCAGACTGCTCTGCTGTGTGTTGCTTTCTGATCTTGTTCTCAGTCTTAAGGATATTAGTGTCTTGATGCTCCTGGAAGAGTTACTTGAGACCTGGATGAAAGGTGACAGAGGCCTTACCAGGCAGCTAAGAATTAAAGTGGGAATCCCCATGCAGTGGTTGGATGTCTGGTACTCCTTTCCCCTGCTTCAAACAATACTGGGGTACTGAAGGCAGATTAGCGTGAATCAGGACTCTGCAGGGGCATCTCTTGAAGCTAGGAAAGTAAATATTACCTTGTAAAGCATTTAAATCCCTTCCAGTGTTTAATGATATTTCTGTCTGTTGCTCAGAAGTGCCATGAAGGTGTCTCTGGAGGCTGTGGCTGTTCTGAGGGATCTAAAGGCAGGGGGGAAGTATAAAAGACAGGATGATGAGCTTTTCAAAGCACAAAGGACAATTTTGCCAATAATACTTTGGTTTGTTTCTCCACTTTATCTCTGCCTGTCCTCATTGCCACATAAAGTATTCTAGTTTCTCATGGCTACTCCATTTTGTTCTAAGTAAAGTTTATGTAATTAAATTGCTTTTTCCCCACAGTATCCAAAATGCTACCTTGCAGCTGGACTGAAAAGCAAAGATTTTGTGTGTCATTCCAAAGGCTGGGCAGGTGCTGTACTCTCTAAGCCTGGTTTAGATCAGTCACTCTAAAAGTCAAAGCAACTATGAGCAAAACTTAGATGGTCCTGTAAGTTACATTCCCCTCAAGCCTCTCCTGGGTTTTGAAACTGGAAATGTTCTTTTCAGTCTTACTATATAATTGTTTCGAATTCACTGAATGTCATGTGTATTGTATTTGGAAAAAAAAAAAAAAAGAGGGTTTTTTTTTTTTTTTTTCTTTTCTAAAAAATCTTGTTAAGAGAAGAAAACTTTAAGTAGCTTGTTCTATCATGCAGAGCTTGTCACATGGGGCCTGTTTTGGAGCTCGGGTGTGTGTCACGCTGTGAATACGGGGTAGGGAATCACTGCAGTCTGTAATCCCGAGGGATGGCGGAGCGTTGTGGCCGTGTACCCGGACAGCCACGCCAGTGAAATGCAAAGGGCTCCTGTTGACCTTCAGGGGTGGAGTCAGTGTGTTGTTCTGAAGACAGAATGAAGGCTAATACCATCAATAGTCAGCAAGAGCTTTGTGCCATATGATTACTGTTTAATCTTTGACTGTTCTAGAAACTGCACATGCACATTCTGACTAGTGAATTACCTGTCTACTTGTTCTTTGCCCATCCTCTACAGTCCTCGCACAACTGCAGTGACCCTCTTTGTGAGGGTTCATTACTGCAGATGTTTCCATGTTTGCCTACAGAGTTGCCATTGGTAGAGTGGGGTTTTTTGATTGCATTTTGTTTGTCTCTTTGTTTGTTTGGATGTTTGGGGTTTTTTTGCCTCTGTTCGAATGCTTGTTTTACCTGTCGCCGAAACAGCTGGTCCTTTTTCGGAGTTAGATGTTTGTACATTTTCTTATAGACTTTCCAATGAAAAAAGATATATTTTCTATTAATTTATTACAATGGCACTAAGACAACTAAATTGCAGACATATGAAGCATTTTTACTGGAGATGAGCATTGTCCAGGTTGTTAAGGAGGTCAGCAATATGTCTTTTCTGATAATCTGCTTTGCACTTGAAAGCTCTCTATGTCCGCAGACCGTGGTAATGCATTGACTGTTGGGTTTATGGTGACAAGAGCTCTTGGGACTTTGGTTCCAACAGATTGTGGCTTACAACTGAAATAACACGTAGTTGTTTGGAGTACACAATGTTTATCAAAATAAATATTCAGTGCAAATTTCTTATTTTATTTTTGTCTCCCTACTTATTTCAAAAGACAAAACCCAAGAGGTCAAACAACTCCCTGCGTGCATTTGCTGGCCAGTCTGCAGAGATTCCACTGCCTGTATTGAGGATGGGTGGGGGACTAGTATTATATTAAAATGAAAATCTTGTTCCCTATGAAAACAATTTTTTTCATTGAATAGGGTAAATATGGAGTAAATATATATGTGGAAATAATATATAAAACATGTGTAAAGTTTTTGTATTGGGCAGCTATTAAGGCTTATGAGAATCTCACTGTCACATCAAGTAAGACTTTGACTGTAAAATGTTCACCCTGAGATGGTGCCAGCTGGGCAGGCTCTGCAATAAAACCTTTCATAGGGTCCAAAACAGGAATGGGATTTTTTTATGGAGCAGTCAGCATGTCTAGCATCCAAACACATATTTTTTTAACCAAGCATCAAAATAGCAGCTAGTGCATGAGAGGAGATGACAGGTCAGGAAACTGGAAATGCACCCTGCCCACTCACGTCCAACTGGAATTAGTGATAGTGGACAGATGACAGCTCCATGGGGGAAAGAAAGAAAGAAAAAAGCTGGAAGTCCAGTCAAATGAGTTAAAAGTGTCTATTTAATAGTGTGATGGATCACAGCCTTCCATGTCAGAGCTGCAGAGGCTGTCCCAGGGCAGGGGCAGAGCTGGGCTGTAGCTTCTGATGTGACATGATAGTGACATGCCAAGGGTGGCGCAGGGAGGTCTCAGGCACCCCCAAAAGGCCATAGGGCACCTGTGAATCTGCTCATGGGGCCAACCCTGCAGAAACCCCCAGGAGGGCAGGCCAGGAGTCACAACACATGCACTGGTACGTATGGTTCATACACATGTATTTGTGTGTGGGGATATATGTGTGCGTGTATACGGGCTGAGTCAGTGTGGATTTATGTGGATATTTGAGTGTTTGTGTGTGTGTCTGTGTATATAGATCTGTCTGCATGTGTAAAGGGTGTGTGTTTGTAGATGTCTATGTATATACAACCATTACATTGAACTTAACAACAAACTCTGTGCAACCATATACAATTCCTCAGTTCTCAAATTACCACACACTATTTAGTTATATGTATATGTTTAAATATAGGCCAGGCACATTCTATCTATGAATGTATAAACTACACTGTACTTAGATGTATTATCATCTGTATGGCAATGTGCTTCATTTGTTACCAAGGATTGAAAAGCATAATAATATAACATTTTTATATATGTCATTTAGATTATGTATAATAAAGACAATATAAGTTATTGAATAGGTATTATAGACTAGAATTGTTTAGCTAAAGACCTTTAAGATCATTGAGTCCAACCATTAGAATCAAGCATTCCCAAATCCCCCACTAAATCATGTCCCGAAATGCCATAATATAATTAATATGCCTATTTCATGTTTGTTACATATTACATATTTATTAAAACACGCTATAACATATTATATTTTATACCTATGATATGCTATAATAAGCATAATAAATGTAATAGAACATAACTATGATATATCACAGAATCCACTATGTTTGGAAGAGGCCTCTGAAATCATTGAGTCCAACCTTATCACTTAGACCATGGCACTCAGTGCCACACCCAGTCTATTCTTAAACACCTCCAGGCACAGTGAATCCACCACTTCCCTTGGGAGCTCATTCCAATGCCAAATCACTCTTTCAGTGAAGAACTTCTTCCTAATGTCCAACCTAAACCTTACCTGGAGAAGCTTAAGTCCGTGTCCTCTTGTCCTTTTGCTGGTTGCCTGGGATTCCCACCTGGTTTATATGATATGATTATATTGCATTGTACTATATTATATTATATTATATGTTATATCTCATATACAGTAATTATATAATAATGTATGGGAGCGCCGTTCCCTGGCCGCGCACGCCCTCCCGTGGCCGCGCTGGGCGCAGCGCCCGCTCCGCTCCCGCTGCACTCCGTGTCCCCAAAGTGCTTTTCATGCAGCCCTTGCAGAGCTTCAGACCAACCAGTGCATCACCTCTACCAGAAACTGAGGTCGCTGTGATATGTCCAGGCTTTTTCTTTCCCAAAGGGTCATCCCAGCAGCTCTCCCAGGGGCTGTTCCGTCATCCCACTTTGTTTATGACCAAAGGATGGGGGAGGAATGTGCAGAAACCGCTGCTGCAGCCACACCCTTCCTTCCTCTTGCATGGCTTCTTCAGAAAACACACCTCCAGAAGTTCCTCCCTGTGGTGATCCCTTAGCCATGGAGCTGGACCCAACACATACACTCACTGTATAACCTTATAAACAAAACTCATGGGAGACCTTCATCACTTTGCAAACAGAACAATCTGCACTTTGTATCTCAGCAGTCAGAAGCAGTACCAGGACACAGAAAGGGGTCTGTGGTAAGGAAGCAGCGACAGAACTCAATAGGAAATTGCTCTGGAATAAGCCACTTACAAATAACTATTTCTCCTCCTTTGCCAAAGGCTGTAATGCAAGATCACAATTAAAGTCCCAGCACCACTGTAACCTCATCTCCTCTCCTACTGTTAGTGTTGGATGGTTAGTACAGGATAATGTGCACAGATACCTCACCTGAAACCCGAGGGTCTGTCAGCTGATAGCAACACCTCAGGAAA
This sequence comes from Scytalopus superciliaris, assembly GCA_013400415.1. Lineage (NCBI taxonomy): Eukaryota > Metazoa > Chordata > Aves > Passeriformes > Rhinocryptidae > Scytalopus > Scytalopus superciliaris. The sequence continues at coordinate 80,736 of VXBX01004843.1, read as the reverse complement.
CTAATGCAGCTGAATGGACTTTTAGTTCTGCTTTCCTGTTGTCCAGCTCCAATATTTCCTGGTACCACTACAGCATCTAGGTATGTCTTGAGCATGGTCAGCCCTGCTACAAATCTAGTTGATTTTCTCATCCCAGAAAGTGAGACTGTCCTGGCTTATCAGTACTGATGGAAATAACAGATCACTTCATGCTGGTGTTCAATCCTTGCACCTTGCAAGCAAGTTCCAGGGCCTTGCATTTCACCTCTTTTCACCACAAATTGAGCCCTGTTGACATGTAACTGCCATCAACAAAGGCACCCGAACTGATTTAAAGGTCTTTTCCAACCTAAATGATTCTACAATTTGAATTCAATTGCCAGCATTCACTCACTTACCGCACCTTGTACTTCTTGGGTCTTCTGGACCCTGGTCCTGGAAATTCAACATCAGATTCCCTTTCTTGCTGATGAAGTTAAGCCCTCAAGAACAGCAGATGCACCTGTGCTCCTGTAGGTCAGAATGTCAATTCAAACTGTTTTTTTTTAGCAAAACAGATAAGGCACAAAGTATATATCACGATTATCTTAAACAACATAGAAACACAACAGAAAAACCTACCAAAAAACCACTCTCAAAAAACCCGGAATATTTTTTTCCAGTATTTTATTACATAAAAAGTTGATTGTCCATTGAAAGTTCTTCACAAAGTGCAACCACATCTTGTGTAGTATCGCTGACAAATCGCTGTTTTTTTTCTGAGAAGGACAGCTGGGTTAAAAAATATAACAGTAACTTAGAAAAGTTAGTTCTAGCACTAGAACAGAGAATAAGCTGAGGGGGAAAAGCAGCAGACATTTAGCTGTCATGAAAGCAGGTGATTTTCCACGTACCTCTGTAGAGAACTGAAATAAAAAGGAAATAGTAAGAGCTACAATTACCACCCTACTTGTTCAAATTAGGTTTAAAGGAGGTATCTGAAAGCCCTGCATGTAGAGTCAAAAAAATCTGTTATTGAAAGCCCATAAGACTCCAATGAAGAACCCATCTTCTGAGGTACTTATAGAATGTTGGTGACATTAAGTAATTTTTGAAGATATTTATTTTTATATATACATATCTTTATGTGCCTGAGAGTGCTTGGGCTTCTTATATGATCACCAAATAACATTTGCCTATATAACACTGTACCAGGACAAGTGCAAGGGTCTCAAAGTCTTTGCCAGTTTTAAAAGGCAATCTAAGCCATTTTTGAAGTAAGGAACTGTGGTATCAGAAAAAGTCTGGCTGGTAAAGCAGTTTCTGCCACATTATACTTACTAGTGTAGGTCAATATTTGTTAAGCATAAAACTTGAAAAAGGGAGAAGACAAAAAAAACTACTTGAAGGCAGCATTTTGTATTTTGTATCAAAAAGCAACAGCCAAGTCAATACACCTACTAAAAACTTTTTAAAAAAACAAAACAACTCAAAACAAAACAACTGACAAACCCAAACACTCTGAAACTTTAATAAGCTATGTGGCACAAGACATACCTGCATTTGGCATAGGCAACTTAATTACTCAGAAACCAAGCAAAAAAACCCAAAAAAACCAAACCAAACCAAACAAACAAAAAAAAACCCCCAAAAAACATCAAAAACCAAACCAAACAAAACAAAAAAACCAAACAAACAAACAAAAAAACACAAAAAAAATAACCAACAACAACAAAAAAAAAAAAAAACCAAACAAAAAAACCCCAACCTTGTCAATTGCCTGGTTGAATTTCAACAAAGCTTCTTTTAACTACAAAGGAGAAAGACCCAACCTACTGTAAATGTAGACTTATGAATGACTAAAGTACCTATTCTCAAAAGCTGAGCTATAGCTATATAGTGCAGTACTTGCTTCTCATACATTCTCAAACCCAATTTGTCAAAAATGAACTCATGTTTGTGTTTCATAATGTAAGAACTACAACTGCATTTTCATGTGTTTCTGATCAAAATCTGAATTGCCATCTCTATAATACAGATTCAAGTTGTAAAAAGAAAAAATCATTAATATTTCATTTCTAGTTTCATCTGGCCTCTGTTCTTCTCCTCAGATGAGAAGCCATAGTTTTTAAAAAGGGTAATGCAAACCCCGAACATGTGACTAAAAGATAAGTTAGTTCTGAACAAGAAATAGACTGCACATCTCTCCTACCCAAATTACCTACTGAGACTCTTCTCAACTCCGCTACACATCTGGATTAATAGAAGAATATAAAAAATAATACAGTTAATCTTGAAGAAACACATGATTTTAATTTTTCCATTCAAACAGGCACAGACCTGTTCAATGAAGTGCAGCTGGGAAGGTTTCTTTAATCCTAAATTCATACAAACATAATTAAAATTAAATAAAATGGATCACCCAGAACCTTCATCAGCATCATTCAGTCCTTACATACAGAAACTAAAGATGACTTAGTCTGCCCCTGGAACACTTCACCAAATGCAGAATTATTTAAAAGATTTGCTACTCTCTGAAACAGTAAGTTCAGTGAATAAACACAACTTCATACTTTTGATACTGAAGTACTCCACAAGGTCAACCATTATGGTTCAATTAGGACCTTTTATCCAAAACACTTGGATTTTAGCACCTTAAATAAAGAGTTGAAGTAACATCTTACTAGCATTGAATGAAGACAGTTAATACTGTGCTCATCCTCTGGAAAATGATTTGGACCATATTACTAGGTGCATTTAGTTCCTAACAGAGAGTAAGGCAGAAGGGAAACAATTCTAAGCAATGCATTTGACTGAGTAACAATACAACCTTCCCAATTACATAAGGTATTTGCTGCCATGCATCAAACTTCATAGTATTCAAATCAAGTGGTCATTTACAATCAATCACATCAGTCAGGAATCTGTACCCAAAAAAGAAAACAACCAAAACTGGTTATTAAGCATCAGTGAGTGATATGTTTAACTCAAAGTTTAATTCTGTACTGTAACTAGTTCTTTTTCAAATATTTAAAACAAACCGTTAAATCAGTAAACCAAACTAATTTCAGAGTTAAAGCTATTTCTTCTTGCTCACTGTCTGTATAGTGTAACATTTGCTTCCACAGGCATGATTCTGAATGCCCCAAATCTGGCTTTTCTTTTCACTCTGACACTGCTCATGCAGATGCTGTAATTCCATTAACTTCTGAAGGGCACAGAATCTCCTTTCTGCACCAATTTGGAGTGCATTAGTTGAGTACCTGCCTAGCTTCTATCATTCTCCTAAGCACTGCCATGGAGTTCTTGGGACAGAACAGACTGAATTCATTTTAAATAAACAGGTAGTCTAACCAGACACATACTAAAACCTGTAATTTTAGGCATCTTTGGCCATTATAACACTATTCTTTGCAACTTTGGGCAGCTTTGCACTGAGTCTGTCAAACTGGTTCCCAGAGAATCCTTTCACACTGCACTTGGCTGTCTGACAGCAGCTGTGAATCAATGACCAACTTGCACACCCAAGATGGAGGTGGCCCCTACAGATGAACCTCAGTGTATTCTGAGACCATAATTCTTCTTTTTCACTTAAATTAAGCTTGTGATGTTAGACAAACAAATTTGTATGTTAATTTTAAACAACAACAAAAGCATAAAAAAATTACAAACTAAAGTAGTCAATTGCCAGTATGAAGCATCCCCTTCCCTGTAACTAAACAAATGGCCAACAGTAAGGAGTAAACTGGTGAATTTCAACACAAAAATTTAAACCTCAGTAGTCTCTGCTTCCTTCCCTCTGCCCCACAATAAACCCAGGACTCATAAGGAGATTCCCTTGAAAGGAGCAGCAGAGCAGGGCTCAGTCTGGGTAATGCATCCGTCATAGCTCCTCTCTCTGTTTGGTTGCTCGGTTGTCCTCTTTGATGTTATTAGACGATTTCTTCTCTGCATCTTTTTTCTTCTTTGCTTTTTCAGGTTTGGTTTTGTTTTTCACTTTCTCATTTTCATCTGCTCCTTTGCCAGGATAAACCTGACCTTCCAGAGTGACATCTGCACACCTTTCTTGATTTATCAGGAAGTCTTTGATCTCCCAGGCGTAGCCGCCATCACGTAGCATAAAGATGGCCCGATTGGAGCCAACAATAAACCTAGAGGAAAGATCCATATATTTTTCAGTTAACTCTGTGCTTTTCAAATACTACAGCATTTGCTTAATTCAGAGAACCTCCACGATATGTTTAAGAGCAAGAAGCTGGTCTCATTATTGCCTGGGGATGGGGACAAGAGAACAATCTTCTAGGACGTTTAATAAATTGTATTAGTTTATAAATAACTAAGGAGGCAAGAATATAAAGAAAACTTAAGAACCATTTTGGCACTATGTAAAATCCATTAATGAGCATTAAATTTGCTTTATACACTTTCTGCAACCCTTCTCAGCCTCAATACAAGAACGCAAAATTCTTCTGTTTCAAAATGATCCTCTCTCTCTGAGAGAAAAAGAAGAGCCACATTTTTTAGCCAGGGGAACAAAAAGCCTTTTGTGGTGACAAGTCTTCCGAGTGTGATGTTTTCCACCATCCACATAAAGGCAAACTACTGCAGCTACAACTGATAAATAGCTGAAGAGCAATGAGAGAAGAGGAATCCAGGCTATAAATAAATACATCATGTGTAAGTGCTGAAAGTACTTGTGCATCACACCACAAGTTCTGTAGTGGGACTTGAAACAGATTGGAATATAAATGATACAGAAACAAAAAAATAATGGATGATGGAGATGGGGAATGGCACACGATGAACAGTTTAAAAGATTTTCAGGAGGAAAGAAACAAGGATTCTGCAAAGGCAGGAATTTTATCCTTGTGTGTCACAGTTTACCTTTGCACATCGTAGTTGGCATTGAAGAGACCACCCTGCCACAAGCTGGTAATTTCTTCTGTCTCCTTTTCTGTGGGATTTCCCGACACTGTGACAAACATCATCAAAGTCTTCCCCTTTTTGGTTAGCTTCAGGATGCTTTCAGGCTTCCCTGGATCAATTTTTGAGAAATCTATTGGTGCTGGAGGCCTCTTGTGTTCGGGAAGATCTCCCTCTTCAATGTCGTCATCCTTCTGTTTTGAAAAGAACAAGGAAGCTTTTAATTAAATTGTTCCCCAAAGATGTCTTCTGTTTTTTTTAATTTTCTCTTTGCTTAGATAATAACTCTGCTTTGACAAAATATTTTTTCGTTTAATGATGGAGATTCTGGAACCAAAAGAAACAGGGACTTTTGTTTCAGGATACTTCACCAGGAATGCTCTTTCCATTTATGACCTTCCCTTCAAAATAACACAGATTTTCATACTGACAGGTAGAATTTCATTTTACCATGTACTGAGAAATATTTCAGCCTCAAGGCTAATTTAATACAATTCCACCTAGGAAATTCATAAAGTAACACCTTTTTTTTCTTTTTTACAGTTTCTCAAAAATATATTAAGTCTACAAAACACGATAAGAAAGTTGTAATAAAAAAAAGCTCATATACACATAAATAAAAAAGTGTTCATTTGCATTTTGCTTTCAGAGGTCAAAACTCACTTCTGGGAATCATGCAATTGCTTGAGAATTTTCTTTGTGTCTTTAAAGAAATATAACAACATGAATTCAGATTTTCAGTGTTCATGCCAGAGGAAGACTTTTATTAAAGGTTTCATGACTTTTCTAATGCACAGATGCAGCTCACAGTCTGACAACATAATCACTAAGAATACATCACTCTTACAAAAAAGAAAAAAACCCTCTTGATGACTCTGCTGAGGCTGACAGGCATTTAAATATTTAGAAAGGCACAATTCAAACTGCTGCCCCTTAAAGCTGCTCACAACAGAGAAGAGTATTGAATACAATGACAACTTATATTAAGCCAGAACTTGATTTCTTAGACAGTATTTGTATCATAGAATTAAAAAGCAAAAAACAGAACAAAAAAATCCAGAAGTCTTACATTGGCATCCACCCAAGAACTAGTAAATGAGCAGGAATTAAGGCAGATATTTTGGGTGTTGTCATGACTTCAAATACATATCACTACATTAGGAACATGAACTGTAGCAGGATCCAAAGATACCCCCTTAGAGGCCTCAAAGGTCAGGAGCCAAGCTGATTTTTAGAACTCAGTGTGGACTACCATCCCATCTCTGCACATGCATATACACAAACTCAACATCCTCCTCCTCCAACACCCGTGGAGCATCCCATACCCTTTCAAGGTTAAGATTTCCTACAAGTAATCTATGTTCTTTATCCATCTCAAATCCATAGATTCCTTGTCTTTTTGACAATACTGTTTAAAGTTTAGGTACCACAGAATAAAAGTTGTAGAAGCCTTAGATTTTGTCTCCTTACTAATTAAATATCTGTTTCAATTTTGAGAGTCTGAAACACACTTTGAAGTAGTTCACATGAACTGGGAGGAAAGGAGAGCCCCAGGAAAGTCCCACTGCCCTCACAAAGTGGGAACATTACTTATCTTGGAGGAAGCTGGAAAATGCTGAGATTGGTAAAGTACAGTGAAAATACAAAATCTTTTTTAAATGAATGAAAAACATTCTTCAAAATTTAAAGTAAATTGATCCTTAATTTAGTCTGGTTTGGCTACTGCAAAACCAGGTTATTTCACAACTTTGAAAGAGAAAGGCAGAAATAAATGTTTCCAAATACTTACGCAATACAGAAACTGACTTCAGATTTAGTGACAACACAACCTACTACCATATACCACCAGTTTTCCCTTAACTATGCAACTAAATGTTCCTAGAGCTGTATTGTTGAAGTTTGAATGGAATTATTATCAGAAGCTGTCAAAAGCTCCCTAACATGACAATTGTCTTGATCCTGTACAAACTATTAAGCAGTTTTGTTTTTACAAAGCTATTTACAAAGTAAAAAAGTGGAAGTATAAGCTTTTCCTCTGAAAAGTCTAGCAGACACTTAAACAGTAACATGACATTCCAGAGGGAAAGCATTAAACAGACACAGTAATAACCACATATTCCTTCCCTTGCTCCTCCCCTCAGCTACCAATTCTCATGCATTTCTCATTAATGCCCTGGATTCTTATATTTAAAAACATTAGCAACCTATGTCACTTAATTCATTCCCTTATTCAATGATCTTAGCTCAGAGTCAAGCCTGAGAAACCCTGAGCTTGTAACAACAATGAACTATTTAAAGCACATGACCTTTCAGTAACAGAGAGACCTCCGGACCAGATTCTCAGTTCTGTTTCCAGTTCCCCAGGCCTCAAGGTTTCTGGAGAGTCCTTTTCCATAAGGGAAATCCCTGGGTGGCTTCCTTCCAGCTCTAGCTGTGCAACCGAGCTGCTGAAGCAGCTCTGCCTCTTCTCCCTGTTCCCTATACTTGTTTTCCACTAGATCACTCTCGCGGATCACCAGGCAGTCATGCACATGGTGCAAGGGGCAGCAGGACAGCCTGCACAGAGAGGTGGCTGCTCCTGCTGCTGGAGCCCAGGGATGTTGGGCCTCCAATGGTTTTAGACTGACTGGGAAACAAAAGCATTAGAAGTCACTTCACTCTACTGAATTGATTCTGTACAGTTCCGTGCCCTGTGCCCCTCACTCCCGAGCATTATTCCTGCTCTTACCCAAATTCAGAATGGCCCCTTTGTTTCTCATTCCACTCCACGTAGTGCACTCATGCCCTTTCTCCCCTCTGTCCTCCAGCCACCACCCCCTCAAGCCCTTCATGCTCCCTATGCACCCTGACTCCCAGCAGGCAAAATGCCATGCAGCTGACCATCCCGGAGCCCAAACAGCCCTTCATTGTTGAGCCCTGCCTCAGTAACTCTGTTCTTCCGGGGCTCTGCTCTGTGTGTCTCTCTCCACAGTGGCAACACCAGCCCGAGCAGTGACTCGCCAGCTGCTCTGCCACATCTGCACACAACCTGGCCACGCGCCATTTGTGCAGCACATGGTGACCTGGACCAGAGACCTGCTCCAGCTGGAGAGGAAGAGCCCCCAGGAGCCTCCTGCTCTGCACTGCCACAGGGCTGGGACAGAATGTACCATCAGACTCACGGCAGCATTAACCTGAGCCTCCCCTTCATCCAGGGATCTCATTCAAACTCAAATATTCTCATCTTTTAAGAATTTTTTCCCACAATGCCAAATTTGGTTGAAGTTGGGCAATATTATCATTTAAGCCTTGATATTTTAGCAGCTGGGACTACTGGGTCCTTGGCTGATACCACTATCAGAAAGGTGAACTTTCAGCTTTTTATTAATCTTATCTCAAATTTTAACTCAATTTTCTAAGACCTTCACTTTCCTAAAGGGAAATACAGTCCATGGGATGAACAAGACCCCAGCCTTCAAACAATCAAGGCAAACATCCTTACTTCTCACAGAAGTTACTTTACCTACATTTCACATAAAAACCCTACTTCTCCCCCTTGACTTATCTCTGTAACTGCTGTTAGAGGAAACAAGTTTTCACTCTATTATTTCCTTCAGGTTTTGTGCCACATATTTCAGTGAAAAACCTCACGGGAAAATAAAAATAACAGTGATGAGTGCTCTGGCATTTAACGGAAGATGATGGAAGACAAAACAGCAAAAAGAACTGAGCAGTGGCATGAGAAGCACATGGAGAAAAGTGATGGGAAACCGCCCAGGAAAGTTATGGCAGCGGGATGGTGGGGGATGAGGGAGGAGGAGGAGAGAGCTGGAATGGGGAGTCGCTACTACGAGGAGTGATAAGGAAACACCAAACCAATGCCACTGCATATCTACTCTGAACGTGAACTGAATATTCCTCCCGGTACCCCACCNTGCCGCTTGCCCTCGGTGCCGGCGGCCGCGGCGCTCACACACAGCGCCAGGGCCAGCAGCGCCCAGCCCGCGGCCGCCGCCATCTTGTGCCGCCGGGAGGAGGGGCGGCCCCGCCGCCTCATGGGCCGGGCCGGGCCGGGCCGGGGCAGGGTTAGTGACAAATAACACCATTTTACCCCCAGCCTTTCGCCCCGGGCTGCCAAGCGTTCAACCNGCGGGATGGTGGGGGATGAGGGAGGAGGAGGAGAGAGCTGGAATGGGGAGTCGCTACTACGAGGAGTGATAAGGAAACACCAAACCAATGCCACTGCATATCTACTCTGAACGTGAACTGAATATTCCTCCCGGTACCCCACCCCGCCCCCCTCGGTCACAGAATGAATAATACGCCGGAAAAGGTGATTTTTCAGCCAGGCCAGGCTGCTGGCACACACCGGGCCAGGGGCAGGGTGAGAGCAGCCCGGACCCTGCAACCCCCGCCCCGGACCCGGAGCCCCGGGGGCAGGAACCCGNGCGCTCACACACAGCGCCAGGGCCAGCAGCGCCCAGCCCGCGGCCGCCGCCATCTTGTGCCGCCGGGAGGAGGGGCGGCCCCGCCGCCTCATGGGCCGGGCCGGGCCGGGCCGGGGCAGGGTTAGTGACAAATAACACCATTTTACCCTCAGCCTTTCGCCCCGGGCTGCAAAGAGTTCAAACTTGGGAATTCAAGGCGTCACGGTCGCTGTTAGTGGTGGATAGTAATCTTAGCCAGGCTGATCAGGCGAGCAGGCTGCTCTTCCATGCCCTCATGGAGCTTGTTAAATGCACAGTAACTAAGACGGGGCTTAGACAAAGACCTCTCACAGAGCTGTCCAATACCTCACTCGCTAATGAGCACGTTTTATCCACTCATTTCTCATTAAATATAATGAACATCAGGTAGACTGTATCAGATTGCCTTGATTAATGAGGTTTTACCAAAGTGTGTTTCTGCTGACTTTTGTTGTCACTGGATCCTGTGTACATTCACTGGAAAAAAAAAAATAAAGACCAAAGATTCAGTCTTGGAATGTTGGACTTAACGCATGAAATATTTTCACTGCATTTCTACTAGGAAATACTTTCTTCAATTCTGTTCTTATTAGAACAAGCCAACCCAACTTACTTTCTTTAAAATCTGATACGACGTTCAGATACGGATCTCAAAAGTAATCCCATTCCCTTTGGTAGGCGAACAAGTTGTTCAGTATATCCCGCCCTGCACCAAACACCACTATACATTTCCTTGCCACGCACATAAAAGCTTTAATTTGGAAGGGAGATACTTTTCATGCTTGGCTCTGACCTTGCAGCTCTCTCTGTTCAGGCAAAATCCTGTGTCCGGGAGGACTTGCTCAAAGTCTGCTTGTTCTGGGTTCAGCTGCAGGACAAACACCTGTCCAGCCTCTCTGCTCTGCCTTTTCCTCTTTCCCACGCAAGAAACAAAAGCCATGCAGCACGTATCACTGACAGGAGAAAATTAAATTGCATTTCTTTTTACTGAAGCACATTGTTTTGATCAGAGCCTCTACAAATATGCTTTTTATAACTCAAGCATTTTCATATTCCATAGTAGTTTTTATAGTCCTAGCAGCTAACACTACTATGATTGCAATACAGAACATATCCAATAGCAGATGGCTACTTTAATTGTAGATTGCAAATTAAGGAGTATAATGCTTTACCTTGTAGCTAAAAGTCCCATCTAGTCATGCCAGGAAAGGTCTCAACTGTGACTGTAATTTCTGCTTCTGCAACACACAAATTTTAGTAGTAGTAGTACGTTCAATTATAAAGTTACACCCTATCAGAAAGGCAAATCTTCCTCCTTCTCTTGATGTAAACTGTTTTCATTATTGAGTAGGGTTGGGTCAAGCTGTAATACAAGAGGATTCAGGATGTTCTAAATTTCTGTTAATGAAGTTTAGGATTATCTTCCCCCCCTGCCCCCCAATTTTTGGCACTATATTTGTGCCAATTTCCCATGCCATTATTTCTTATGAGTTGGGAGAAAAATGTGTATATATTCCTATTTGTCCCACTTAATTTTTCTTTGCATATACAGTACAGTAGGGTCTTAAAAGCTTATTCCTTGACATTCCTTGGAATGAAACCTTAGAAACAGCAAAGAACTTAACTTCATCAAGGAAAGGGCAATACCTTCTTGGAAGGCCATAGAGACATGTAAGACATTTAACGTGATGAGAAGATCAGCCCTAAGCTTGCAGAAGGGAGAATGAACATGTAAGGGCTGCCTGCTATTAGCACATAGTGTGTCTGGAAGAATTAATTAATTTTAAGAACTCTACTGATACAAAAGTATGTTTAATAGTGGCCCAGTTGAATGAGGTGATGTGCAAGGCTTTTAGTGATTATTTAGGATATCTGAAATGGTTGAGGTCTGGTGTACAGCTGTGCTCTTTACACAGCCTGACAAGCACTAGAACTGCTTTTGCACCTACTGGCTTAGAGAAGGACCAGGATGATACTGTGTTAAACAATACAGAAAACCTGATGAGTAACAGACCCCAGAAAACTTCAAGCAAGCTTTGAGACAACCCAGCATTCAGCCTGTTCTTCCCTGTTTAAAAGCATTGTCATACATTTTACAGAATGTCAGGATATTATGAGTTATTTTCAGTAAAACATTCAAAATTAGTGTTTTCATAGGTCAGATTAACTCAAGTACCCTAAATGTTTCCCTGCAGAGAGAATCTAATGCCCAAGCTCTTGTGCACAGACAGTGCATGTGTTAATTCAGCCCTCTGAATTTACTCACAGGCAGAGTAATACTTGAAGCAACAGACCTCAACATGCTATCTTTAAAAACAACAAGAATATGTCTAAATCTCAAGAAAAAAAGAAAATCTAATACTGTTACAAGAAGTGTAGCAAGCAGAATATGTTGTCACCTAGAGCATGAACATTTGAATGATTCAGAATAATTTCACTCCTCCATTTAATTTCATGCATAAAAAAAGCACACTCACTTTCCATCTATTAAGAGAATGGAAATTTTTGTTCCAGAGCTAGTCAGACCTTGAATTCCTGGGTCCAAATTGAAAAATTAAGTCTTTAATTCAACATTTCCCCAGATTAGGGCTTAACAACTGTGGTTTGGATATGAAATTCTGATTCAGGTATAACCCTGAAACTCAGATTGTGAATTCAGTTTTTACCATAAAATAAATCTTTACCCCACATCTGTGTTATTCTGTGCAAGAGCATTCTATAAATTAAAATTTATTGACTGGATGGAGGTGTTCGACAAGTGACACGATAGCTTTGTATCCTTACCCATCTGATCAGGTTTGAGGAAAGGGATGTGACCCCTGACTGTCTAGTCAACTGCAATAAAGCTGTACACTGTGATCCTTAAATTCAGGAACAGCACAGAATGTTCCTGTTAATACTCCTCTTACTGCAAGATTTGCTACAAATCTGTTCTGGTCAAAACTATGTACCAGTTACACAATTTAAAGTTACCCTATTAAGAAAAGAATTACATTAAATCAATGTCAAAGAAGGTTTGCACAGTTCCCACAGGAATTCCATTTATAGCCTAATTTTCACAATCTAAATGAAATTAATTTTGTAGTCCCAATTTAATTTTAGGTTTACAGGTCAGTTTCGGCACCTACATCTAATGTAAGTAATACATTACATGAACTTTTGATGAATTAGAGGTGCTGGGCTCAAACTGTTAATGATCAACAGCTATCCCCACTGAACACTCAGGCACAATGAGAGCAGTGCAGGATCAGAGATCCCGGTGAAAACATCTATTAAATTTCTCTCATGATATATATTCAAAGAGGACAGGGAGGGCAGAAACCCAAACCCTTCTGTAGAGTATTACAGCTGCAGGACAGAACATACCACCAGAAGTGCAGTTCAGGAAGGGTGGGCCCTTGCACATTTTGTTCAAAATAGTGCATTCTCGTTTGATCTCAAAACACCCAGCCCTATGAGTCTGGAGGGAGAGCCCTGGATTCCTGTTTATGCTGGACCACCGTAATAACAGCATTTACCACTCTTCCATTAAGTGCTTCTGAGTGTCAAGGCAGCTGACCTACAGATCTGCATCTGGCCCTTCTCACCTGCTCCGGGGAGGGAGAAGGGACACAAGGAGTTACTTTACACCTACTGCTCTTCCAGGCACCAGCCTCATGACACACGGGGTGCAGGATGAATGTCCATATGTGTAGACGGTAGATAAGAACATAAAGCAGAAACTCACTATTGGCTGTATCCACATAAAATACAGCACAGCCACAAGAGGAGTTTTATAGCTGCATTTTCCTTTTTGTAAAAATGTGTCTCTTTTCCATGTCTATGTATTAAATATCCATGGTAACAGCAGGGGACAACCAATTGATTATATACAGCAAGTGGTGAAAACAACAGTGCAATAAATAGTGAAAAAAGGACAACAAAATAAAGCTCTCTTTTGCTGTATTATCTTTCAGCTGAGAAGCGGGAGCCAACCAGTATTTTGACACAACTGGGATATTTACATTACTTGTCTATGTAATGAACTTGTTCTTACCTTTGATACTGTGTTTTTTACTAAGTCATAATAAAAAAAAAGCCAAACACAAAGCACCACATCAGAACACCAAGGTTAAACCTGTATGCAAAAGCCCACCCGTTAGTTTAAAAGCCATTTATTTCCAGACAATGGAAGAAGAAACAAACTTTGTGACTGTGTTTGCACTTTGCTGTTGCAAGTGCCCAGTTAAATGTTCCTCCAGATCTCCAGCTGTCTTTTTTTGCTACACACAGATGAAGTTCTCAGGTTGCATCCCCACTGCACCAACCATGGCTACCTCTGCAGACTTGAGACAGACCCAGACCTGACAGTTTTAGTCTCTCATAAAGTAATGGCTCTAAGTACTGACCGCAAAACACTTACTTAGCACCAAAACATCTAAGACAAAATGGATTCTAAGAACAGTAAGCCAGTCAACACACTTGCCTTTCCTTCTGCATGACTTACCCTTCCATTGCTGCAGAGAGAAAGGCCCAGCTTCTTCCAACCTCTTCTGCAAAGTCTGCCTCTATGTTAAATTATTTCTCCCATCTGTCTTTGCTGGCTTTATCCTCCTTTGATTTTTAGCACAGCCAGACAAATCAGCTGCATCCCTCAGAACTGGAGCTATCATTCCTGTAATTACCACCTCATGGGTTTAGTCACACATAGCTGACACAGGGGAACCACTGAATTGCCTTTTATTCCTTCATCAGCGAGCTCCCTATTAAGTTAGATCGATACATCCATAGAGGAAAGTAATATAAAGTAGTATAACCCACTGTATAGTAACTTCCCCTCGCAAACCTGGCCACATACAGTGTTCATAAAATTATTACAACTTGGTATTCTTCAGCTATTACTCAACAGTGGCTACACTGGCAAAAATCAATTCTTCCTTCACAAAAAAATATTTTACTAAGCCATAATAGGGTCAAGTCGTGTCAGATGATTCAGGAAAGAAGACTTCAGCCTCCAGTTTCTGTTGTACTAAGCACAATGCAAAATAAAGATCAATGTGACAAAAGAAGAGCTCATACAAGTAAGCCAATCTTCTGTACACTACTAAGCCACACTAAAAAGCCTTTTAATCCCTTGTATCTGACAATGCCTGCTGGTTTGAACCCCAGAGAGTTATTTCATTTAGACTCTGTCAGTGAAATCTTTTTAAAGCCACGCATGGCCACCTGATTTTCATGTCTTCCAAGTCTTAATACCAATTCAGTGAGCTGCCCAAGCCCTGTGGATCACCTTTGCACTCAGCAGCCAGGAAATAAAAGGGTATGCACACATTGTCCTTGAAAGAGATGTGCAGAACACTTCTGAAGGAAATACCCCAAACATCACTGAGTAAATGTTTCCTCCTAAATCCCACCCATACACGTACTGGCACTTTAAAGCATGTAACTGGCTGATCCTCACTTCTGCTCAGGTTACTAGCCCAAGAGAATCTGCCTCCAAGATTGCCTTTGAGAATAAGACTATGTGTTGATGGTAAACACAGCCCATGAGTGATTTTGAACCCAGCCAGGCCAGGTGCACTTGTGCAGCAACCTTGAAGCCTGTAGGAGGGATCTAACAGGCAGCTGCTCCAGGAAACGCCACTTCCATGGTAAAAAATTACTAATTAAGGTGGTATTTTCTACATTATATTTTCAAACAGCAAAGGTCAGGTCATTCATGCAGAAGAGCTGAATACCCAGAGCTACTTCGGGAGGAGAATGGCATTTGGCAAGACTGCCTTGGAGACCTGCTACAGGACAATAATTACCTGTTTTTCCCCTTGCTAATACTGAGGCTTGTAAGCACTGGATCAGTCTTGAGGATGGATTAAGGAGCTCAAAGAATATTTGCTTCATATTGTAGCAGTTACTAAGAGCTCTGGTGTCCCTGTCAGTGGGTAGGAATGGCCATGGTTAAGACCTAGCTGTGCTTCTGTGGAGGAAGGCTGGCAGGGAAGCCAAGGAGGACCTGTCCAAACCAAGGATCATTCCACTTTGTCCTTGGGGAATGGCACAAATCACACGGACTAGCATGGCAGGCAGCACCATCTTAAAATGGAAAAGATTATTAGGTCATGTAACACCTCTCCTAGCCAGGGGTGAGACCTACGTTTTCTAAAATGAAGTCTTTCAAATTCTAATTAAATGTAGTCAATCCTCATTAAAGATAAACTAGGTTAATATTTATGAGAGGCATTTCTTGTGCTTGCATACTATCTCACTTCATTTAAAGGATGTATCTGGAAACATTTTGAAATAGTTTAGCTGCCTTCTTCTGCCCATTGATTTTTATGTTTGAGTACTCTGAAATAATTCCTATTTATACATTTGAAAACAAGTTGCTGGCAGCAAGCCAAATTGTTTAGGCCCAAATCATGACCTTCCTTTCAACTGTTATAATCTGACTCAAGGAAACAAAATTTCCCTCACACTGTTTTTGTGAGGAGGGATGGGCGGAGAACTACCCTGTTTTCGACACACCCATAGACCAGTATCTGCCCCTTTCCTCAAGCCTGGCTCTGTGGCAAGGGCTTTGCCCTCCCTCCAAAAGTGTACATCCTCTTAACCCTCCACTTTCACATCTGTGTTCATCCTGCTCACCTCTGGCTCCACAGGTAGGGGGACAAGGGTTCCCTTAGCTAATGGCTGAGGACACATACAAATAAACTTGTCTGAAGCTCTTTAACTGTACAGAACCCATTAGGTGGGCTCTGTTTGTGCCAGGACATCCTTGGATTTGGCCTGCAACTGCAAATGAGGAGTTTGGTCCAATTTCCATTTATTTCAAGGTCACTTATACCCCTGCAGTAGTATGAATGTAGAAGGATGTTAACTGTGAACTGGGGCAAATGTATTTCTGGATTTCTGTAGCCTGCTAAATGCATTCTAAATGCCTAGAATTAGTAGCCTAACTTAAAAAGGGAACTCTGATTGAGAGGAGCAAAATAATGTTATTATATTTAGCTGCAGCAAAATATGTAGCAAATATTAAAATGTGATTGCAACACGGATTGGATCATTCATGATTATGTTGATGGAGATACTGGGTAACAGGACAGAATCTGATGTGTAGGATATAAATGTTCTCATCACCATCATTTACCAAACTATACATTCCCTTTGGAAGTATCCCTGGCAGCATTAAACCCATCTTCTTGTAACTTGTTCATGCTCAATTAGTAATTTTAATGTTATCGTTCAATGCAGTTACTTGAGTGCCTCAGATGTACCATGCGTTAACATCTTGCTTTTGACAAGAACCGTCTAATAAAGTTCTCGGTGTGCTGCAGGTTGGAAACAGGCCAGAGAAAGTCTTTCTGTACACAGCAGTGCCAGTAGGTTTACATTTTCCCCGCTGAAGTCTAACAAACAGTAACCAGTGCTCGAAAACGGTGACAGAAGCAGGAGAGGCACAGGCCTAATTAATCTTCGTCGGTTTAAAAGCCGGGTCAAGGCCAGTGCTGAGGGCACTATTTCTGTGTCAATAAAGATGCAGCAACACCGCATCCCGTGTGTGCAGCACCCAGCACGGTCCGGGGTGCGGCGGGGCGGGACCGCGGCCACGGGGCTGGCACACGGAATGGCATCTTCCCCCTGGACCGGGGCAGGGGCTGGAGCTGCCGGACGGTCGCACTCACCTGGCGGGCTGCTCGGGACAGGGGCCGGGCAGGGGGCGGCCCCTCCGTCCCCCCGCGGCATCTCCTCCGTCTCCGGTGTCCGAGCGCAGGATGCGCCGCCGCCCCCCGGGCTGCCTCTCCCCCGGCACCCCCGGCTGTCTGTCCGCCCGGCGAGCCCCCCGGGCCGGCGGGCGGTGCCGGCGCTGCTGCCCCCTCCGCCTGGGAGGAGCGAGCGGCGGCGGGCGCGGGGCGGCGGCGGGGGGA